>JAQQAE010020901.1:0-10581 GCA_029823295.1 Pseudamia nigra | reverse complement strand
AGGGGTAGAAAATGGATGGATGGTTGGATAATACAAAAGTAGTGTTATTGCATATTTGTGCAGATTTAAGTGAAACATTATGTGTCAAGCTATAGCTATTTCAATTGTTTCTTTCTGTTCTTCTGTCAACTAAAAAATAGAAGCTATGATATTTTTTCAGAAGTAATTTATAAAGCAACAAGAAGCCACCAAATGGCCAATGACCTACCCATTTTTGAAACTGAATGTGACCTTAACATTTTTCCTTGAAGGTCACCACATATTTAGAATTAGCCTAGTCAATGACCCCAGGGTATATGACATTTTCAGCCTCATTTTATAGCTAAAAATGTATGTGGGTCAAAGCACAGTAAATTTCAGACTGTAATAATCTTCAAGGTCAAAGTCAAGGTCATTTGTTGAACGAGAAGCTGGAGATTGATCTATCACATAATAAGATTTAGTGGCTGTTGTTATAGCCGTTTTGGTACTATATGTCAAAATTAGATTTTTGCAATTAGTAATACTGTACTATAATCTAATTAATATGCAAATTAGGTAGTGGTTGCCATAGTAACCCTTCCCCCTACAGAGGCTACCATGTGCGAAGTTTGGTTAGTTTGTGTCCAGGGACTTTGGAAATACAAAGCTGAATGTTCCAACAGATGTGTGTATGACCTTGAGATTGACTGTGACCTTGACCTTTTTCCTTGAAGGTCACAGCATATTTCAATCAGCACCATCAATAACTCGGGGGTATATGACATTTTCAACCTACATAACTAGAAAAGTATGTAAGACAAAGTGCAATAACTTCTGAGCTTCAAGGTCAAAGTCTAGGCTAAGGTCAGAGAAAGGTAAGAAAGATGTTTTTTTTGTTATTTGGGGTATTCATTTGGGAATTATCAATCTTTGTTCAATGTTTTTGTTTTGTTAATTTTTGTTTCATTTCTGTTCATATTTTGTATGACTGTTTGGTTCTGGTTTGGTTTTGGTTATTTTTTGGTTCACTTTGTTTCTAATTTCACTCATTTTTGTTCATTGCATTCCAAATTAATTTCATGTTTGATGCTTATTTTTCTCATTTTTGTTCCGTTTCTTGATCATTTTGTTATCATCAATTCACTAGATCTGCAGAAAATTATGTGTTCAACGCTCAAAATCTCCAACAGGATCCACAGATGCCCCAAAGTTCAGACAAAACCTATGCTCTTGCTTGTATCCAAATGTTATATCAGCATTACACACTTGATATATGATATAAAATGGATAAAAAAGTCCAGAACAGCAATTCATCATTTTTCATTCTAGAACTACTTGACTTACTTTATAGAGTCTTTAAATCTCTGAGTTTAAAATGCGTCAAAGAGCCTATTTGGTTGATTTATGAGTAAATCATTAAACTTGCCATGAGCCTTGGGATAACAGCATCAGCATATTATGTGAGTGTGATTCAGACCTTTAAGTCCATGGAAAAATGTCATAACAAACACCTAAGTCAATCAAGCCTTGCAGCCAAAAAACATGTCTGTACCTATTTAGCCTTCCTACGGGGAGAAGAGTTTAAAATGGTGAGGTAGATACACACATATACTGTTCTCATATACACACAGTCATAATACACACCCTAACAGCATGAAAAGATTCAAACAGACCTTGCAGACTTTAGCAATGCAGTAAAGTAGCATGGAGGATTTGGTGATAAGGTGATATTTGGCAGTGAAATGATCCACATTTCAACATCTGCAGCAGTTATTTAGTTTAAAGTGAAAGCAAAGAACAGGAAGACTTTAAACAAACATACATTAGCTGGTAGTGCATTTTGACATAAACCAAAGGAGTGACACCTGCAAAATTAAAGTGCATTGTGAGGTGTGTGTTAGTGTCTCACCTGCTCAGTCTTGTTGGAGGCTGCAAACACACACTCAGCACCTATCACTGCTTGAACAGGATTCATAAAACTCTCCCAAGTCTATGATCCTTTTTCCCTTCAAGGGGATTTGTACTGAGGTCATATTTGCCTTATGACACTGTTATGTACAAAAGAGGTCATTGCACACATGATACAAGAAAAGAATGGCACCAGTGTTTATACAAATGGAAAAAAACCCACTTCCAGAAATGCTGCAGGTCGTTTTATCGACTGGAGTAAATGCATGGCTTCCTATGTATTAGCCATAAGCCTCAACTGATTGATGTCATTTGCAGTGCTTTGTTAAGTTGCAAGTTTGTTTGTGCATCTTGTTCTATGTGTGTGTGTGTGTGTGTGTGTGTGTGTGTGTTTGAGATGACAGGTCAAGTGCACGACTCTGCCTGGACAAACATATCCACTCATTAGTTATTGGTCTCAGATGACTGAAGAAGGTCAACACGGGGAGGGGGTGCAGCACTTTAACGCACTTGAAATACAAGAGCGATAACACACTTACACACACAAAGGTTGACATGCAAACAGTGATTTAGAAAACATACAGTATGATGCATGCTTTGACTGCTTGAAAAACACATCTACCTGAAATAATGTTTGCAAAAGGAGGTCGTGTCCGAATTTGAGCAGGAGGGTAAAAGAGCGTCAGGATGTTCAGTTTCCTTCTTTCTTTTATTCCTTTTTCCCTTGTGCTTTACTTTTTATTCATTCTGATACACAGAGTCTGTGCCTCCAATACAGGCTTAAGTTTTACTTAGACTTACAGCATGTAACTTGTGCTTTTCATGTGCTTACAGTACACAGTGTTTGAAAAAAGTAAGAAATATCAGAAATAGTGCTCATACATAGAACTCAATAACCTGGTGAGTTACTATGCATTTTCTGGTTTGGTTTTGTCCACATCACATGTCAGTTCAAGGCCCCTTTATTTCATGTATTTTGATACATAATTACCAGAGGCGGGCAGAATACACAGAAATGATACTCCAGTAAAAGGACTGTTACAGTACTTTATACTTATTATGACTCAAGCAGAAGTAGAACTACTTTTAAAAATAAGTATTTGAGTAAGACAACAAAAGTATCTAATAAAAATATTCTAGCAGTGAGTAACTTGTGATGTGTAACCAATGTATTACAGCCTAATAAACTCTATTTTACTCATTTTAGCTTTTTTATATAGTTGATTATTTTGCTAACTTTGTCAATTATTAATATTTTGTTGAAAATTTTGATAATTCTTGTTTACTTTTTTGATATTTTGTCATTTGTTTATATTTTATTGACATATTGCTTATTTTACTGATATTTTATTGCTTTTTTAATTTTATTCATTTTGTTAATATCTTGTTTATTATTTTGATACCCTTTTTCATTTTTAATATTTTGTATATTATTTTTGTTCATTATTGTTTTCATTGCTGAGATTTTTCATATTACATAGCTCATTTTGTTAATGTTTTATAGATTATTTTGCTCCTTTGCTTATTTTGTTGACATTTTGTTGCCAATTTTTGGTCATTCTGTTAATATTTTGTTGATTATACGGTTATTTTTTTGATAGTCTGAATGTCTAAAAATGACTCCTACTTATTGAGCTGCAACAAATGTAACTGAGAAGAAGTAAAAAATATTCTGTAAAATGACTACTATCAGAAGTACTGTACATATTTTTCAAAAAACTACTCAAGTACATGTAACAGAGTAAATGCACCTCTTATAATTGCCACATTGCAGAAATGCTTCCTAGTGTGACTGCCAAGTCAGAAATGACAGCGAGCAGATTAAATGTTATAAAACTGTGGTGTGCATTTTTAAAGGTTAACTAAATGCAGCCATATTTTGTATAAACATTTATTGATGCTAAACACTTTAGCATCAATAAATGGTTTTTAATAATATTAATCTTTCAGACAATGTTAAATGTTAAGTCGGGTCAAAGTATGTTACCGTATACCAGTTGTATCACAAGCACAGAGTGAACAAATCAAGTATTGAACAACGCAAATATTATGTAAAAAAAGATAAAATTTAGTGTATTACAGTGCAGCTTTTTTATACAAATACATTTTATACATCAATATGTTGGTCATTCCTCACATGTAAACAGCATACATTGTGTCAGTCATGTCAAAGGCACTTTATGCTAGAGGTGCTTCAGTAATATTTAAATGATGTCATTTTGATGTATTATTATGGACATGCTTATTATCGCGTTGATTCTCCTTGTGCTCTGCTTCTCTACTCACCCATCTGTTCTGCTGCATTTTTATGGCCCTCATTACACCGGCTGCAAACACGGTGTTTCACAACTCTGCTGTGAAAGAGCTGAGGATGGATGGATGGGTGGAGAGAAAGAGGATGAGCACAAGGAGAAGAAAAAAAGAAAACGAGACAAATTGAATAGCCAGGCAGCCATTCTTCAGGGTTGTTTTTACAATCCAGATGAGGCCTTTACCCGGATGCGTCCTTAACTAGTAAGAACCCACTCACACACCTCGACAGCCTCACATGTGGTCACACATGAAGTCGAGGACAGACATCGGCCGTGACCCTTAACTGCACTCCTCCCACATGAATAGCTGTTGTTCTAGAACCGAGGGAATAAACTGGCAACACCTTTTCCTACATCTGGCCTTTCAGTACGAATCAGGCCGTCACTCACCACACTCACTGAAACCCACACAGCTTTGCCAAACAGTCACCATTCTGATCTCATCACAAAGTAAACACACAACCAGATCATGCAATATAAAACAGTAGAAGCCAGGGTTACAAGGCAGTTTATAAAACAATACTGTGTGACAGATAAGAATCCGTTTTCCTCCTTGTGAGACAGTTTAATAGTCCATAGAGCTTTATGGGCTGAACCCTCCCTTGGGAAACATGTAGTTACTGCATATTACAGGTGTACAAATGAGGGAGTCACTGAGGAGTATGTACATGTTCAGAAGTATGAGATACAGAAACACACATCTGTTCCCCATACAGATTTGTTGTATTTTTCACACTTTGTTACAAAAGCTGAGACGACTATACTCGAAGATTTCTAACAAGACAACATTGTTAAAAATACATACTGTATTCATTTTAAATGTAATACCAGCAACATGCTTCCAAAAAGGTCATTTAGGGTCATGTTTCCAACTCTGTTCCTTTACCTTCTCTTTTAGTAACACTCTGTAAGTGTTTGGGAACTGAGGGGGCCAAGTTCTATAATGATGAAAGAGGAATGTTTTCCCATTTTTGTCGAGGTAGGATTTTGGCTGCTCAACAGTTCAAGGTCTCCTTTGTTGTACTTTGTTTCATAACGCATCAAACTTTTTCTGCAGGTGACAAGTGAGGACTCCAGGCAGGCCAGTATATCACCCAGACTCGTTTATTACGAAGTCATGCTGCTGGTTTCTCAAGCATTAGTTACAATGCTTATTTGATCTGTGGGTGTATGTTTTGAGAGAATGAGCCAGGAATCAAGACAAAATTAAAGTCTTAACAGCAGGCACCATCAGTATCTATATATGTATTTAATATTAAGCACAAATGGCCCTTCACCCTGAAGCATTTAACACATACCTTTATACAGTAGACACTATTAAAGATAAAATGACCTCTACATTGTTCACTTTGGCATGCCTTTTCCATCTTTCCACTGAATAGCGCCAGGTTCCAAGGGGACTAGGGAGGACTAGCTTTGCTGTGGGTGTAAGCGAGCTAAAGTAAGACCGGGAGGTAAAAATCATGTGGATCACTGACTGGTCGATCCAGAGTAGCTTCAGTATGTGTGTGTAAAAAACAAAACTCCACACAACATCAGCTCCTGGTTTATAGTTTAACATGGATGAGCTTAAATAAATAATATTAATTTATTTATTTGTCTTTTTATTATATGAATTCATATTTGCTTTTAATTTTAAACATATTTGTATATTAATTCTATTTATTATTATTATTATTATTAGTAGTAGTAGTAGTAGTAGTAGTAGTATTATTCTTTTGTTTGTTTTATTTTGTGAGCTTTTTTACATATAGTATGTGTCTCCTCCCTTTGGTATATGGTTCTATTCATTTTTCACATATGGTGTAGTATAATTACAGGTCCTGCTTTGTTTCAGAGATGTTCTCCATATGTAGTGTTTTTGATGGACATCAATCTGATTTATTAAATATGATTTACTAAATACTGGACTCTCTTTTATTGTGTTTTATGTATGATTTTGTTTCAAATATACTGTATATAGTAGAACATTAAACTATTTGCAAATATGATGCATGGTATACACACGATTTGTATTGATGGCTGATAGGTATTTAAGATGGTTGCTGTGTATGTATTATAGAAGTCCGAGGAAGACTAGTGTCACTCATATTAAACTCTGAAAATGGGAGCTGATGGTGTGCCGAGTTTTGGTGCTAACATTTTTGTCAAATTGTTCCATCCAGCACTCAGCAAGTTGCCTGTGAGGATGTTCATGTGTTTTCTCTCCATTTCTGTTTGACATGACACAAGAAGCCAAGCCAGGCAGAATCAGTAAAAAGGGGAGGGCAAAGTATTCAAATAGGCTGTAACTTGATAAATTGACTACAGAGTTTAAATTCACGACTTGCACATACTTGTATCCTCATTGTTGCTTCATCGGTATACTGTATATGTTCAATCACCATCACACATCACAACCTGCCCTCACGATATCCCAGTGGAAAAGCAACATGCAGGTCCCTAAGTGAGCTGAGCCGTGCTAAACCATGCAGCAGAAAAGTGGCATTACGAAATACTGTGTGGCATCATTATCTAAAGGGTTTGTTTATTAGTGCTAGTAAACTTTGCAACTCTGTCTGAAGTGTCACATATAAAAACAAATCAAACTGAAATCATATATGACATATCATTATGTTCTGCCATTACAGATAATCTATTGAACTCCCATGTAGTTATAAAGGCACGGAGGTTTGTTTTTCTTAGATCTTCCTTTGCCATAAATAACATAATATGTTGGCATAAGTACACATGCACTGAGCAAACATTAACCTAATAATTTAGGAGAACTACCCTCACTTAAAGACTTTTATGAACACATATGAGTCACTATCACTTAAACAGATTGTTGGTTACAATAAAATGTTTACTCATGTCACAACAGGACATGTCTGTTCCCGCCAAGCTACTAAAATTTCATGCTGGTTCTGATCCTCCAGAAAACAGCAAGAGGGTTAAAAGTGGATTCATTTAAATGTCTTTTAAAGGTCTTTTCTCTTAATAATTGTTCTATTGGATCACTTCAATTGCATATATTTGACATTAATGAAATTGTATGTCTTTACATAGCACTTCACCCTGGTAATATCCATGTTTGACATTTGAATCTTTCTGAGCCTGCCATTATCTTTTTACAGGCTCCCTTCTGGCCTGAGGCCTACAGCACAGACAGCCTGTTGTATCAGTTGACACCCCCAGGAGCAGCAGCAGCAGCAGCAGCAGCAGTCAGCAGCACAGAGCTGCATTCTTGGCTGTAGATAATAAACGCAGAGCAGAGTGGACACTTCAGAGCAGGCTCCATGAGGCTGAGAGGGGAGGAACGAACCCGACAAGAGACAAAAAAAAATACACTGGAGGTCTCCTGCACTGAGGGAATTTCCCCACTAAGCATACTGTACACTGTGTGATGTGCAGATATGGGTAGTACTCAAGTGCATTTAGTCCATTACATGCACGTCTGAGAGTAGCTGTTTTACTTTTTACTCTCACTCAGTTACATTTGTGATGAAAAAATTTATTTCTACTCAGTTGCATGGTGCCTCAATGACACTGACAAAGAACAACAGATTATGAACTGATACTGTGTCAACCTCCAAAAAACTTACCAAAATAAGCAGCAAAAGGAGCAACAAGGAAGAAATAACCAAGTAAACCAACAAAACAAGGCAAAAAAATCAACAAAATGAGCAACAAAAAACAGAAATGATTTTTAAAAAATCCAATGCCAATGAATAAAACAAGCAAGGAGATTAGCAGAATTGTAAAAATTATTGACAAAATAAACAAACTCACTGACAAAACCAACTAAAATAAGCAAAGAAAAAGCAAAAATGAACAAAATAAGCAACAAATCTTGCAATAAGCAAATCTTGAGCATGTCATGATTTTTTTTTCTAGATCTCTGAAAGTGATAAGTGTTTAACATCATCTATTTTTACTTTATTTTGGATCTTTCATTTAAATAATGACAAGTAATGTGACCCGTGCATTGCTTCTAAATAACTCAGCAAAGAGTGAAAACAAAGACAAATTACTTTCAAATTTTTGTTCAATTTCCTGATTATTTCCTTTATTTCTTTGTGAACTGTATGTTCATTGCTGTTCATGTTGCTCCTTCTTTTCTTTGCTTTTGGTCAATTTCTTGATTTTTGATTGTTAATCTTTCACTCTTGTTTGTTAATTTCTTATATTATTTAGAGAATTTCTTGTCCACTTTATTACTGCCTTTTTAATTTTCTTAATTTTCTTGATGTTTTGATTCATTTTGCTTCTTATTGTTTTCATTTGTGAGATTTTTCCTTAACATTATTTTATTGTTTTCATTTTTCTGGATGTCTCCATTTTTTTCTTGTTTTGGTCATTTTTGTTATTTTCCTTTTATGTTTTTTCTTCATTTCCTTTATTATTTTGTCCATTTCCTTTAACTTTTCTTCATTTGACTTATTATTTTATACATTTTCTTCATTTTATATGAGCAGGATTTTGTTCAGATTCAGTAAAAACACTGAAGCCAAAGTGAAGTGCTTTCTACCACTACTTGCGTCATATGCAGGAAAATAGGTTTATCCAAACATGGGGAAGATTAGGAAAATTAATAAAAATGAACAAAATAATCAGGAAAATGACTAGAAATTAACAAAATAATCAAGAATATGAATACAAATGAGCAAAATAATCAAGAAATTTGGTGAAAATAAACAAAAATAATCAAGAAAATGAGTAAAATGAGTAAAAATTAACAAAATAATCAAGAAGATGAATTAAAATGAACAAAATAATTAAGAAAAGTAGTAAAAAAACAAACAAACAAGCAAACAAAAGATTAAAAAATATAGAAACTAATCAAGACAATGTACAAATTGGAAACAAAGTTACCAAGAATGTGAACAAAAATTAACACAAATTATTAGAAAAATGATTTAACTAATAATAGAGAACAAAAATATACCAAACAGTCAAGAAAAATTAACAAAACAATGCAAAAAAGGAAAACTAACTATAAATAAATGAATAAAAATATTAAACAATGAACAAAATACCCCAGTTGCAGTATTTCTGTAACACTGTCTTCTACAAATTATTTTTTTAAGTGTTTTGCGGCAAATCTCTATACCGCCTAGAATCTACAGCTACGGTCATAAGAATTATAGAGTAAGAATACTTTTATTTCTGTACTGCTTTTGTTTCCTCTTCCTGTCACTGGTGGTGTGATATAGACAGACAGTAGTGTTCTGCCTGATGTGGTGATGTTTAGGATCAGTAGGAGTGTGTAAGCATCACAGACGAGCACTTAACTTTACAATGTACAGTCTGTCTCTTTTTACACAGGTATCGTTTACATCTCAACTGCTTCTAAACCTGAAGATTTGTAAGACGCTTCTTTATTGATCATACAAACCAGAGCACCGTATGAGCATGTCCACGTGCTCCAGTACCTTGTTAGCCTATTATTCACAGCCTTCTTAGAAGCCAAATTGAGGGTTAGACCGTCCTCGGCATTCTCTTCTAGATAACAGGGCAAATATGTCTCAACACAGTTTATAGCTTGACTTTTAAGTTACCGTCTAACAATAGCTTTAGGCTCTGAATCAAAGCCTCACAGCCTCTCCAGTATAAACAGGCTAAAAGCCATAATGCTGCAGTGCCAAGTGAGGTGTTTGTCACACAGGTACAAGTCGTGGATTTAGGTGTGGATGTATGTGTTTTGAGAAGGACATAAAAGCACATACCAGGAGGAGTGGAGAATAATGACTCTATATGTGTGTGTGTATGTGTGTTTTGTGTGTGTGTGCTGGCGTGGGCTGTTACCCACACAGGTTACTCATTGATCCAGACGCCTCGGAGGGAGTGGTGTACAAGGCAGGGATTGGCTCCAGTTCATGAGCGAACACAGACGCACACATATTCACATGTACCACCACCCCGAAAAGTCTGACCCTTAAACTTCATGTGTGCCAGATACATAGTCCTTATATTTGTGTGTGGGGGTATTTGTGTACACAACACACACACATATGCTGACACACAGGCCGACCTTCCGCTCTCAAAGTCAGCCAGCCACATTTAGAGTGCTTGTCTAAACACCTCTCCCAGAACTGGGTGATATGGCCAATATTGTTCTCACCCTAAAAATGTTTAGATTCGTCGATGTCAATTGTTATGATGATAAATGTCAGTCGTTTGGTTTTAACAATTAGGGTTGATTGTGGAAAACTGAGGTCACCTCGTGATTATTTGTGGCATTAGTAATTAGTAATAGTAATACAGCGGTGCCCCTGATAACAAACGCTTCTGACAACAAAAAATTCGGATAGCAAAGAAAAAATCTGCAAAAAATTTGCATTGGACAACAAATTTTGACCCGGACAACAAAAGTCACTTCCGGGTCTCAGCCGAGAAGGACCCAAAAGTGGAGTTGGAG
>JAQQAE010020900.1:0-10581 GCA_029823295.1 Pseudamia nigra | reverse complement strand
GTTGCAAACACAGCGGATTCACGTTAATTATTATATTTAGAAAATACCAGTTTCTATGCCGGTCGTATCATTTTATTCTGTTGTTGCGGCACTGAGTTGCAGAACCTGATAAGCGCCAGAAATAAAAAATGGAAAAAACACTGTTAAAGTTTAGCGACATTCAATAGGCCATGAATAATAAGAACAATAATAAATAGCAAGAACATGGGACCATAACGACTCTTGGACGTGATAGAGGAGGCTTTGAGGGATGCGGTGCTATACATGACTCAATTTTGGCTGTGGTGGCGCTTAACGGGTTCTGCAAATGAGCGCCTCCGCCACACTTAAAGGCCGGTCCGCGAAAATATTGTCTGACATTAAACCGGTCCGTGGTGCAAAAAAGGTTGGGGACCACTGCAAAATAGAAACTTAAATGAGCCACAAAAAGAACAATGACTAACACAAATAAATAAAATAATCAAGAAAATTTAGCAAAATAAGAAAATATCATGAAATCTCACAGAAAATGACAAAAATGAAGCAAAGGACTAACAAAATGAAGAAAATAATCTAGAAAACATACTAAAAAGTAACAGTAATAAACAACCCCTATTGTGACGTCTGCTATTGTTTTAACACACCCAAAGTTTCTCTTTGTGCAAATTCTGTCGATCAGCTGTCAGTCGGCATGTTTACTGAATTCTTCACTCCTAATTTTATCACTAACAAATTCTGAAAATTCACACTATCCTCTATTCCCATTTTCCCTTTTCATCCTTGCATAAACCCCTCCTGGATGCCTCGCTTTGTGGCTCCAAACACCCCCAACTCCCCGAGCAGATGAGTAATATTTTTCCTCTGGGCTTACTCTGTTGCCAATGGGGTATCCAAGGCCCCAAACAGCTGTTCTATAACTATACAAACAGCAGGAGGCAGACGATCAATATTCCTTTTGCTCTCTCATCCACCCAGACGGCCTCACTAACCATGAGGCCGACCTGTAATCAGAAGGGCGTGGGTTTAATCCCTGTAAGAGCTGACGTGTCCATCAGCAATCATCTGCTCTGCTGGAGTGCCCTTGGCAATGACACTCATCTGTGAACTTCAGTAGTAATTAATACAGACAGACTGTATACAGAAAGTCATGATTGTAATCTTTCATTGGTTTTTCAGATTTACGTCAAAGAAGTTTGTTATCAAAATCCGTTATCGTGGTGGTTGACAAAGTGCTCAGATTCTGTACTTATAGATAGACGATTGACATCATTGGGTAAAAATTTCAAAATGTAACAAAATAAGGCTTGAGAGGAGACAGGGATGCGTCTGTGTTTCAGACGATAGAAAATCTTACCAATGGCACATCTTTCCATCCACTGGGGGGCAGGTTTGTTAATACAAGCTGATTCTTCGTCATCATTACGGTTCATAGTTTGTCTCAGAAGTAATTTTTTTTATTCAAAAACACATCTGATCTGAGGTTTGGATGAAAGCAACACATGCACTTTTAAGCAGCTATATTCGTTACCCGAAGAACTGACCCTTTAGTGGAGTAGCTTCAAGGCTAAATTGTGCGCGGTGTGATTCAAGCACCATATCTAGTGTATTGACGTTCTAGGGGATGTGTAAATCTGTCCGGAGGCCATGTAAAATTTCAACCTGGTGGCCATTTTTCAAGATGGCCACCATTATTTTTCCTATTAAATGCCAGACAGATATGAGGTTATAGCAGCCTTGACCAAAATGATTACACTTAAGCCTTGCTTCCAACTGAACATCTGCGCAAAAATGTTGCCACATTTTGTCAAACTGTTTCCTGAGATATGGCATTTAAACGTGAAAAAAAAATTGGTCGGCCATCTTGAAAAATGGCAGCCACGTTGGAGTGTTACGTGGCCCCCCAAGCAGATTTATTACAACATGGAAGCTTGGAAAATCATGTTCTCTTCTCTGTCAAACAAGTGATATTTTCTTCCTCTGATTTCAGCTCCTGCAGCTTTACACCAAAGTTCTGCTTTCAAAACCATGCTTGCATAAGAGCATCCAAATATTGGCAGCAAACTCTACTTAAGTATCAAAATTTAACGTTGCTGCCAATTTTTTTTTACTGCTGTTGATGTTTAAGGTTGAGCTCATTTGAGCTAATTCATGCTGTTGGTAGTTAAATCTACAACAGTGCGTCACATTCATCTGTAAGCTGTGGAGTCAAATTATAAAGGTGCATATAATTGAAATAATCAAGTTCCCAAATTTGTACTTAATTAAAGGTACCATGTCCAAGTCTGTCAATGAATTACCAATAAAATGTTTGTTTGATGTCCTTCTTCAAGGAGTCTCATTTTTAGTTCACACCAGCTGAAATGTTTACTTCACTTCTAAATACCGTACACTGGCCTTTTTGAGGTGTCCATGAGGTTTACAATAGCTTAAGTGGTTATAAAGTGCAGGGCCGTAAATGACTGATTCACTGTTTGGTTCCTAGATCTGAGCTTGCATTTATCCGTTGTCGACATTGCTCAGAATTCTGATCAGAAAGACGGTCTGGTAAGAGCTTAACAGTCTCCACATCACCATGCAGTTGAATAATCAACTGTTTCTTTTCATCTCAGAAGTTTGCACTGACGATTGAAGCTTCACTTTGACACAAGTGAGATTCTGCAGAGCTATTGTATTCAAGGCCTAAAGCTTTTCACACTGTGTCTAAAATAGTCATGGCAGAGGTTTCAAAGTTAATTGGCGAAAGAAAGTGATTTCATTTAAGATATCACACCCAGAGCCTTGTAATTAAACACTTGCTGCCTGGTTTGAGGTTGAAAATGTCGTACAGTGTTAATGAGGAGGTTTTGGAATTAAAGTCATCTGCTTAGAAATAAAGGATGTGGACGGGAGTCAGAATAAGAACAGTTACATCTATGTGTGTTTCCCACCTGTCCTGAGAAAACAAACACACACAAACTCAACAATTTAAACAGTATATCAATAAAATGAAAACTATTATCAAAATAGAAATAGAAGAAAATGGACAGAAATGAACAGAATTATACCAAAAAAGAACAGATATCGACAAAATAAATAATAAAACAGGCAAAATCATCATTAAAATTGACATGACAATCAAGAAGATGAAACTAACGAACAAATAGCAGCTATGAATAAAAATTGGCAACAGAACAACCAAAAATGAGCAAAATAATGATGAAAATAAAAAAATCTACCTTCAAATTGAACAGAAATTAACAGTATGCAGCATTGCACACAGGTACTTAAGATGACTCTTCATCATACTGAGATAGTGGGCTTTTTTTCCAGCACTGATGATGTTTGTACCCTTGTGTTATTTTATTTCAGTGGATTGTCTGCGTAGGATGGCTGTTTTCAAGTCTCGATCCAGAAATAACAGAATGAAACTCATCCAATTATTTTCTGGCTTTTGTGAAAAGTGGGACGTGGCGTAGAAGTTAAAGATTTTTTTATTAAGGTTTGAGGAAGCAGACACAGTCACTCAGTCTCTTTGCAGCACGGCCACCCCCCCCCCCTCATTCTGCAACAGAATGCTTCATTTTAACGTATCGGCGAACTCAGTTTTTTCACATCCTCAACTGACAAGTAGCGTATTTGATAACTTTCATCTCCTGTGCCTCTCTGCTTCTTTTCATGGCTGTCTGCTAAACCCGGCTCACAGGAATGCAATAAACCTCAGGTACTGTATCTATTAACAGTGTTTGTGCAGATATTTCTGTGTACGTGTGTGTTCCGCTTTCTGTGGTCGTGCTCCTGCCCTCGTTTTGTCTACGTCTGTTCCCTATTTGTTGTACCTGTAGACTTTTCTAATAAATATCGAGCGTTTTCTGCACTGACACTAATAAAGGCACAAGCCACACTCCAGTTTCCATGAAAATGAATAGTAGAATGCTCCATTTTCCGCTTATATACAGTCACTGAACACCTTATATGGTACACATGTTAACTCGCTAAGGTAAATGTCTAACCCAGCCAATCACATGCCAGCTATTCACAGTCAAGACAACCTGCTGAAGTTTAAGCTGAGCATGAATGGGGAAGTAAGGGGATTTACTTTGAACGTGGCATGGTTGTTGGTCTGAGTGTTTCACAAGCTGCTGATCCACTGGGATTTTCACACACAACCATCTCTAGGGTTTAGAGAGAATAGTCTGCAGAAGAGAAAATATCCAGTGAGCAACAGTTCTCTGATGAAATGACCTTGTTGATGTCAGGGGAGGGTGGTCAGACTGCTTGGATCTGAGGGAAAGGCAACTGATGAGACCACTCATTACGTCTGAGTAAAGCAGAAGAGCAGCTATGGAAACCTTGAAGCAGATGGGGTTTTTGGGTCTCTTTTATATCCATTTGTCTTGTTCTGGTGAATTGTTCATGCATCCTTTTCGGTCTTTACTGCATGTGTGTATGAGAAGAGCGACAAAATGAACCGATTTAAGCATAAAATAAGTAAAAAAAGTGGCCGTATTCATTATACTGGTATAGTATAGCTACATTAAAAAGTATATATTCATATTGATATTTTATTGATTGATATATGCTTTATATGTAACACAAAAGCGTGTCAATATCAACTGACTTGCACTTTTTCACATTTGTCAGCTCTCCTTTACACTATTTTATATAATGCAACAAATGTATATTTTCATTTTCAGTTCAGTCAAAGTTCATTAACATGCCTGTTGCCAAAAATCAAAACCAAATCAAGAAACTGAGCCAGCCAAAAATGTAACAAAATTAATCGATACGTTTTTAGAAAAAAAATAATTTTTAATCATCTACAAAATGAACAAAAAAAATCCAGAAAATGAGCCAAATTGAACAAAAACTAACATTATCGAGAAATCGACCAATGCAATCAACAAAATTAAATAAATGAACAAAAGAGTAGCACAAAACAAACAAAAATGAGCAAAAGAAATGGTAAAAAGAAAAAACAGCCTATTTGAACAAACAATTGACAGTATTATTTGTGACACACCCAATGTAATCAACAAAAATCACAAAAACAAAGTATTCTACAAAACAAACGAAAATGAACGAAGTAAGTTACAAAATAAACAATAATTAACGAAAAAAATATAAAAAATTTAGCCAAAATCAGATAAAGTACCAAATTTCAGACCATTATAATGAACAAAGTGGAAAAAATGAACAGAAATAAGCAACAAAATGAACAAACGTGAACAAAATAAGGCACAAAATGAACAAAAAAACACCAAAATCAAGAAAATGAGCCGTACTGAACAAAAACAGACCAGAATTATCCCCAGAATGTGTCTTTTTGCTGTCGAAATGAGCAGCCAAGTATCTCCATCTGGACCACAATATCTGACTGTTTAGTTATTTATAGTCAAATGTCAAACACAGTGCTTTGATGGAAATGGAGTGGATTATTTTGGGAGAATTTGTCCTCCGTAATACTCACTGAAATGAGCTCCTCATTTACCACCGGTGCCTCATTTCACAGAACACGCTTGGTGACATTTGATGTGCTTTTCGTGTCAGCTTTGACATTCAAAGACCTTTTTGAAGGCTGAGGATTTTCAAATGGGCTGACACGTGACATTTATTTTTGACGTAATGAGCCTGCGAGCAGCGTCCAGGATTCGTTTTTGTTGTTCCGAGTTGCTAAAATCTGATCAAAACTAGTCTAAACAACAGACGGCAGAACGGTTTGATCTGTCTCGTGTCGGGCCGATGTTGGGACAGATCCAGGCGATAGAAGAGCCTCGAGATATTAATAACAACACAGTCGACTTGTCTGTTAAAACAAGGGTGAAAATATCCGGGTGAAGCTAAAAATAAGAATTGCATCAAGCACTTGAGTTTCTATTTTTGCATCAATTTGTGCTTTTACTGCATATGTTTATGAAGGGAACCAAAAAATGAGTCAATTTAAGTGACATAATGAGAAAAAAATCTACTAAAAGCAAAACAAGCAACAAATGGCAAAATAAGCACTAAAATGAGGCAACATTGCAAAACGAGCAGCAAAATGATGAAAAAGGAGTAAAATCATCAACAAAATGAACAAAGAAGAGCAAAATAAGCACCAAAATTAGGAAAAATAGCTAAAGAAACAGCAAAATGAGGTAAAAATAATAAACTGAGCGCCAATATGAACAAAAGGAGCAAAATGATCACCAATATGAACAAAAATTTTGAAATTAAGCAACACAATGAGCAAAAGTGAACTAGTTTATGCACCAAAATGATCAAAAAAAGAGCCCAAGTAAGTAACAAAATGAACAAAATAAAAATAATAAACAGTATGCCAAAATGAACACAAATGCATAAAATAATTCACAAAAAACAAGAAATGGGCAAAAACAAACCCAATAATAATCAAAACTACCACAAAGTGTTTTATTGGGGAGAGGGGGGCATATTCACATTTCACCAACACTGAGGGGTACAAATCCGCCCACCCCCCTTAAGTGTATACCAGTATTATGCTTGTTTTATAATGACAGGGACATAATGAAAAACAGTGATCTTTGTAGTTCAGTGATTTTAGTTCAATGAGGAACAATAATCTGGCACAGGCACAAAAAATACTAAACCTGCTTACCTGCTTTAATATCCCCAGAGTAGTATATCAACGTGATGAATGTAGAATAAAAGTGGCTGTAGAGGTGATATTATTTTATGTAAAATACTTACTGTGAACCATTAAAGCTGTAAAATGTATCAATTAACACATTTTATTCCACGTGAGCAGTTATTGTTCACCAAGATGACCATTTGCATTTAACACAGATACATTACACTGCAAAAGCCATTTAAATTTGCCATCATGACTTCACGATTGAGGGACTATTCACTGTTAGATTTATCATTTGCGTACACTTACGGTAAAACTGAGATATGTTGGATCCTCAGTTGTGTATAGAAATATGATCAGTTTGCAAACTGCTCCTAATACTGTGTTCCTTCTTCTCTGGTCAGTTTCACTCTTCAGGGTTTAAATAGTGCATTTGGTT
Organism: Pseudamia nigra; assembly: GCA_029823295.1. Classification (NCBI taxonomy): domain Eukaryota; kingdom Metazoa; phylum Chordata; class Actinopteri; order Kurtiformes; family Apogonidae; genus Pseudamia; species Pseudamia nigra. The sequence continues at coordinate 3,598 of JAQQAE010020900.1, read as the reverse complement.
GAATGTCTATCCATATTATTGGCTAAACAGTGTGGCTTTTAGGTCTGATAAATACACTGCACTGTATATGTTCTTTCTTTCTTCATATATATTATGTTAATTCTATAATACATTGTAGGCTCTACCCATAGACGGTAAATATCAGTGGACGGACTAACTGTGATGTCACTCATTGGTTTCTGAACGGCTGTTTTGAAGGCAATTGGGACGTCACTTCCTGGGTGATATTTTAGAGTCAGGAATAGGATGCAACCCTATTTGGTAGAATGGCAGAGGAGCTAAGGGAGTGTACTATGTCAGAGGTCTTATGGGTAAGCTATAGCTAACCACAAGCTTACTGAGTCAGTAGAACTTCACCAAGCATTGCCGAACAAAGTCATTTTACAATGTTGTTAGTGTCAGCACTGAACCACAACTACAACTGAGCATCAGTCAAGAAAGACTGTATTATTGAATAATTTGAAACTACAGAGGTCCGACTTAGTCCGACAGAGGCGGGTGGAGCTGTCATACAGACATATCTGTCAAATCCCAGCACCACAAAGATTTGTCAGATCATTTGGTGCAATATATTTTGTTGTGAGGGTTGTGTCAGGAAGGGCATCCGACGTAAAAAACCTATGCCAGATCAAACATGCGAATCATTGATATTTTGCTGTGGCGACCCCTGAGGGGAGCAGCCGAAAGGAGAAGAAGATGATTTGGTGCAATACATTTATAGCGTAGGAAAAAGTTAAAGATGGACCACCAGATCGCTTATTAGAGCATCCAAGTTAAACATTTGGTGATCATGAAAACTCAGGACTAAAAATTTTTCACTTTGTATTTCCCGAGAGAAGTCCAACATAACTCTGTGAGAGGCTTTTTATCACAGTGGGGCACTGTTCTTGGAGCCGGAAGAATAGTGTTGGCAGTATGTCAACTTTAAGTTATTTCCGCATCAGCCTCACTGTACAGCCCTTATCAGACAAAAAAGTTTGATGCTCAAAAAATAACAGTAAAGTATCAAAACTCTCACTCAAAGGAGAAGACATCCCCTCTTACAGAGCTGGACCTGAGACTAGCCACATGGTTTTCTTACACATCTACACAGTCGTCATCTTAAGTCAGTCCTCCTCAAGAGCCACCAAAGCCATCCTGACATCCTGGAGTTAACATGCCAGGGAGTGAGCAGGATGGAATCCGTGACACAGGCAGGACAAGTGTATCATCAGCAGAAGCTCATTTGCAAACAAAGGAGCACGCACTGAAACAGCCGATCCAATGCAGGAATGAACCAGGAGTACACAGACATGGTGGAATCATGGATCTCTGTGGTATTCTGAGCTGAATTGTAAAGAGCAACCGAGGAACATGTGAAAACTAAGGAAACTTGTGTCGACTTTATATATTTGTATTATTCCAGAATTTTGTAACTTAAACATCTGTACTTGCACCATTTTAGACAGTTATCCACACAAATGTTCCTCCTTTATACTGTAATGACCTTAACAAACCATTTATCCTTGTAGCCTGCATTTTAATTCACCTTTAAAGTGACATTGAGTTTAAATGTTTTTTTGTGTTTTGCTTACCATGCATTTGTTTGACCGTTGTTTAGTAAATGGTTGTGTTTTCCTTTCCATTCCTTCCACACATGGAATCAGCGGAAAAGTGGAAATTAAGCAAGAAAACCATTGGTGGAACATTCTCTGTATTCTTTGTGTTCCGCACCGTCTAGTTAAACACTTCCACCTCACATCCTTCCACGGTTACATTATAACCATGATCTGGAAACTTCTAGTTAGTTATTAACCTCAAACACACAGGCCTGCATGTTTCTTCAGGCTCCTAAACATTTTCCAGGGCCTCTACGGGTCATTATATAGTCTCAAGATCTAAATATAAGGACTTCAGTCATTACAAAGGCCTACATTTTAATTGGCCAACTTGATTAAATCACATTGAAGTGACATTTCTCTGTTTAATTTCACATTTATTGATGATTTAGACCTTTAACTTTGTTTGTCCTTTACTTTGTACTTTTATTTGTCACCAACATGGAGATTTGTTCACATTGTAGAATATTTTGGTATTTTTTTTAAATCATGTTTTTGGATAATTCATCATTATCCGGTTCAATTTGTTGCAGGTTTTTTTTTGTCGGTATCCGAATTTTACATTGTCAGAAGCTGTCGTTGTCACAGGTTCCACTGTACTTTCTTCAGTTTTTCTTCATTTTGTGGGATATTTTGTTAATTTTTGGATAATTTATGGATTATGTTGCTCATTTTTGTTAATTTTTTGGTTATCTTATTTTAATTTTAATATTCTAATTTCCATTTTTTTGTATATTTTTGCGTCATTTTGGTCTTGATTGCTATGTTCATTCTTAAAGTTTTGCTTTTCCGTTTTCAAATTTTTGACTTTTCTGTTTAGATTTTTTTCAGTTAGCGGAATATTTTAATTCATTTTTGGACAATTTATGGTTTATTTAAGTAATTTTTGTAAATTTTCTTGATTATTTTGTCATTTTTTGTTCATTTTGTGGAATAATTCATTCATTTTCTGTTTAATTTTTTGGATTATTTTAGTAATTTTGGTTAATTCTGTACATTATATACTTGTATACTTGTACTATATCATGATTAGTTTTTTGATTATTTTGTTCAGTTTTATGCATTTGGATTTTCTTCTGCTTCTTTATTCATTCTTTGATAACTTCCTTGTTTATTTTGCTATTATGAGCTCAATCCTCAATTTATACATCTTCGGGTCTTTCACATTTACAGTGCATCTCAAAAGTCTACACACTGCTGTTCAAATGCCAGGTTTTTGTGATGCAAAAAATTGACACCAAGATAAATAATTTCACAACTTTTTCCACCTTTAATGTGACCCTGCGCAACGCAATTGAAAAACAAACTGAAACCTTTAAAGGGGAAAAATAAAAAAAACTTAAAATAACCTAGTTACATAAATATGCACACCCTCAAACTAATACTTTGTTGCAGCACCTTTGGCTTTTATTACAGCACTCAGTCTTGAAATGTATTTCGTTGTTGATGGAAACATTCAACAATGACAATAAATCTGATTCTGATTATCTCAGTTATTTATTTTTAATTCACCTCCCTGAAAGATTCCAATTTGTTTTTCAATTGCATAGTAGAGGTTTTAGGTCACGTTAGAGGTTGGAAAAGTTGTGAATTTATTTATCTTGGTGTCACCTTTTTACCTCACAAAAACCTGACATTTGAACAGTGGTGTGTAGACTTTTGAGATCCACTGTAAATAGGAAATAGATAAAAGTGTCGTGTGTGGAATCACATACGTGGACAAAATTGTTGGTCCCCTCTGTTAATGACAGAAAAACCCACGATGGTCACAGAAATGACTTGAATCTGACAAAAGTAATCATAAATACAAATTTTATGAAAATTAACCAATGAAAATCAGACATTGGTTTTGAATTGTAGTTGAACAGAATTATTTAAAAAAAATTCACAAAACAGGCCTGGACAAAAATGGTGGTACCATTTATTTAATATTTTGTTGCACAACCTTTTGAGGCAATCACTGCAATCAAACGATTTGTGTAACTTTCAGTGAGACTTCT
>JAQQAE010020899.1:0-10581 GCA_029823295.1 Pseudamia nigra | reverse complement strand
TTGTGAAGCGCCTAGAGATAATTGGCGATTATGATTGGCGCTATACAAATAAAGATTGATTGATTGATTGATTGAAATATAGTTGGAAATGTTTGAATGGACTTATATATATGCATGTATGGACAGAGACTGTCGCTTTACCCCCTCTGGTCCAGCAGAAGATAACAAAAAGCAGTATCTTATACACTGCCTGGACAAAAAAAAAGTCACTAATATTTCACTGGATCTCCTTTAGCTTTGATTATGGCACGCATTTGCTGTGGCATCGTTTTGATAAGCTTCTGCAATGTCGTAACATTTCTGTACAGTTACATTAAATTTTTGCCAATTCATCAGTGAAGAAAAAATCCACTGATGGAATAACCTGGTCATTCAGTATACAGTATTCAAGAAGTCAGCTGACCTCCTTCTTTGGACACGTAACATTGCTGAACCTTGACCTGACTAACTGCAGCAACCCCAGATCATAGCACTGCCCCACAGGGTTGCACAATAGGCACTAGGCATGATGGGTGATCACTTCATCCGCCTCTCTTCTTATCCTGATGCGCCATCACTCTGGTACAGGGTAAATCTGGGCTCATAAAACCACATGACCTTCCATTGCTCCAATCTTTATGCTCCCTAGCAAGTTGAAGTCTCTTTTCTAATTAGCCTCAGTGATAAGTGGTTTTCTTAAGGCTACACTGCTGTTTTGTCCAAATCTGTTGAGGTCCCTCCACATTATGTGCGTGTGTGTAGAAATGCTATTAAAGGTAGCTAGAGTTCTACTGTTGTTGCTTTTTAAACAATTTTATTTCACCAAACGTTTAAGTGATCACCAATCACAATTATTCAAGATATTTTTCCAACCACATTTCTTCCTCAAGGATGGTGGTTCCCTTCCAGCAATTAATAATGTGATGGACAGTTGTTAGACCAATTTTAGTAGTTTCAGCAATCTCCTTAGATGTTTTCTTTGCTTGTTGCATGGCAATAATTTGACCCTTCTTAAACAGATTAACATCTTTTCCATGACCACAGGATGTGTCTTTTGACATGGTTCAAACAACCAAGATATATTACCAGCCCCTTGTTTTTGTCTGTCCAAACAGGGCATTGTATTGCTCCGTTTTAAATCTATATTCACTAAAATCAGCTTCATATTATCATTGTTTGGTACAACTGACCTTACATCAGTACAAATATAACTATTTTTCATCTGCATGTTTATATACTTTGTGCATCATTATGACAGTTGCATTGTCTGTATTGTATATGAGTATTCATCCATTGTACTGAATTCCAAATGTGTTTGGTTTGTTCATGAATTTCAACTGGAAATACTGTAGATGCCACTGTGCTGTTATATGCTCTGCCTGTATAAATTCCATCCATCAAATTCTGCTTATCCTGGTCAAGGCTATGGGGGCAGCAGCCTAAGTAGAGAAGCTTCTTCTAGCTCCTCACAGGGGCCCCACAGGCATTCCAAGGCCAGCCAAGAGACATTGTCCCTCCAGTGTGTCCTGGGTCTGCCCCAGGGCCTCCTCCCAGTTGGAGATAGTTTTAGCAACCAGGGATTGGACCACCCCCCTGTGGTTCAGCTGCCACCCAAACCACATAGCACCAGACCCTTATGACCCTTCCTGCAGGTGGTGGGCCCACAGGAAGGCATAGTCATAAGGGTCTTCTGAATCACTCTTAATCGGACCTGTCACCTTGGACCAATTTGCCTTAGGAGACCCTACCAGGGGTGAATTCCCCCCCGACAACATATCTCCTTGGATCACTCAGGCAAGCAAACCCCTCCACCCATACAAAGTGGCGATTCAAGGAGGAGCCTGTATAAATTAAAGGTTACTACTGTATTACAACTGAACAACAATTATATTCTCATCTTAGTATACTGACCTCCCGCTGGAACCGTTCTAGTGTGAGCTTCCTCTGCATCTGATCCTGGACCCAGGCATTTGCACAGTACTCCCCCTCCAAGAGAGAAGACCAGCAGTTCCCTGCATCTCTGTTGGCCTTCATCAGGACAATCCGGATGAGGCATTTATCCTCTAAAGACACATGTGACAGTGTTAGGTTCATATTCAAGGTTTTCAGAGGCCTTAGGTATTGTCTGGGTTCCTGGGGCTCCATATCTCCATATCTGTTACAGAAAGTTGAGAAGACATGCTGGACTAGTTTGATTTGATTTGGTTTTATTGTGCCATGAAGAGTGTCCAACCCATCAGGGGTTTATAAGACAACACGATATACTATAGCAGTCCTGTAGAATTTAATTACAAGATGTTTCTCTTATATTTTGGTCCAAAATAAAGCACTGCCTTCTTTCCCAGGCTTCACAGATGAAAGTTGAAAGAAAAAATGGTTTCCACTGAAAATATAACACCAGTTTTTCCAAAGTCATCCAACCAAAAGTTTTCACATACAAAGACATGTTTTCAAACAATGCAGTCCTTTAATCCTCATAGGCAGTACAGTAAAAATAAAAAAAATAACATCCTATTATCATCATCAGGTGTTGCATGAAATCAACCAGTCTCTAAAGGTAATGGTAAAGTTCCTGATTATAACTGTACACAAAGAGATATTTGTCTTCTATTTAAGTTGTACTTTACCTAAGGTTCGGTACCATAATCACTATGCCGAAGTCTATGGAAGATTTAGGTGTGCGGGTGGGAGGTTTAGGGGTCCTCCAGCAAGAAAACAACATTTTTCAATAAACATAAGGTGTAATTTAGCATTATTTTGTATTGATTAAACATTGATTGTGCAGGAATTTGGTTTAGGTGGGACCAAATTAGTTTGGGTGCATAAACCTTACAAAAGTAAGGACAATCCTTTCAGCTCACAACAGGTCTGGTAATGTGGGGAAGAAACTCACCTAGTGTCCATGTAGCCTCGTCAGACACAGTTGTACCAAACAGCTTGCCCTGGCAGAATGTAAAGGGAGGAGATGTCATTATGAACACTGTGTCATGGTTATATTCAGTATGTGGAATTACAATGAAATCCTATTTTAAATCAAGGCGAAAACTGTATATTCTCATGCCTATTATAATTTGAGAACACCTGACAAATTTTACATAGTAACCAGTTTACGTTTATCTCTTGGCCTTAGGGGAAATCTATGAGCTGAGGTCAGTAACCTATAACTTGCTGATGCTGACAGGTTCTGCTTTTACACTATTTTCCAGACAGTTCAATCACTTCCCAGCCTACCTTGAATATTTCCTTGCCTTTGACGTGCAGCTCGATGTTTTTGGCTCCTAAATTACACTTCACCTCTTTGGCAGACGTCCCGTGAGGTACATTGACTTCGACAAAGACGTCCTCCATGGTCTGGTACCAGGATCCCCAGGAAGTTTTACAGGGAATCACACCGCTCTTCTCTTCGAAGTGCACAGACATCTTCAGCTCTCTGACAGCTCGGCTAACGGCAGCTAAGGTAACCAACTAATATCTCGATAACCGACAGGTGCTGTTGTTTTCTCCAACGCTAGCAACACTGACGACTACTTATTTATGCGCTGGCTTACGGGACTGCTGTCAAAACTATATTAAAGCTAAATTTAAAGCATGTCACGAAAATATTGTATTGTTATTACAGTATTTCCACTCATGCTCTCGAAACTTCTTCTTCGCGAGGCGTGACGTGTATCTGGTTCGAGTAGCCTTTTAGATTATAGTGACATCTGCTGGACAAAAGATGAACTGCAACAAGGAGATACGACAACAAACGGTATTACAACATCGCTACTCCATCCATTAAAAATATCACAAGCTTGCGGTACTTCTTTATATGCACTTGGACATTAAAAAAAAACTGTAATTCTGAGAGTAGTTATTTTGAATTTTACGTTTTATTCATACTCGGTTATATTTGTTTAAAACAAAACTACTTCTACTCAGTTTTATTTAGCTACACCTCTGAGAAGAAGCATGTTTGCACTGACTGATTCAAATGACGAAGAACAGTCGCACTTTCACTATGTCAACACAAAACACCAGAAACAAAAAAAGAACAAACAAGAGCGAAAAATCAAGTAAATTAACAAAAATGAACAAAACAACCACCAACATGATATTAACGAATGAACACAATAACAAAAAATGTACAAACTAATACAGTTAATTTCAAATGTGTAACACAATAAGCACAAATGAACATCTCACCATCAGTCACCATAAGCAACAAAGTGAGCTAAATAAACAAAATAGTCCTGCAAACAAGCCAGCATGAACAAGCCAAAAAATTGAATAGACAAATTCAGAATATAAGCGAAAAAATGTGCAATAATGAACAAAATGCTCAAATAAATCAACAAAAATGTCCAAAGTAGGCAACAAAGGGAGCCAATGGAACAGAATAGTCAAATAAATAAAAACTGTTCAAAATAGGAAACAAAATGAGCAAAAAGAGGCAATATAATCAAATAAATTCACAAAAATGTCCAAAAATAAGTAACAAAATGAGCCAAAAGGTACAAAATAATCAAATAAAAATATATTAAGCAACAAAACTGAACAAAAGAGTGAAACAAATCAAATACATAAACTAAAAATAGTCAAAGTAAGCAACAAAATGAGCAAAAACTACCAAAAATAATCAACGAAATAAACAAATATGAACACTATAATAAACAAAAAAATAAACAAATCTTAAAATAAGTAAATCTTGAACATACTGTATCTTGATTTTTGACACTAAAGTGTTTAACATCATGTATGTTTGTACCTAGCTCTGAATATATCACTGTATTAATGACAATAACTCCCTTTAAATTGTTTTTACTAAATATCCTGCTTGAACAGTATAATTGGCTCCACTGTTTAATTTAAATGAATACAGATATGCGTCATAAATAAAACAAACTCATCAAGAAAACGAACAAAGTAACAAAATGATCCAGAACTGCACAAAAGAATAAAATCTGAACCAAATGCTGGATGAAAATGAAAACAATCAAGAAAAATAAAAGGAAAAAGGAACCAAAAAATAATAATCAGAAAACATAAAGACAATACTCTCCACACTGAGCAGGTGTGTGTTGTGTTTTAATGTGTCTTCATCAAAATCATTAGTGGAATTGAGTGTTTGTCTAAAAACAGGGTGGATTTGCTAATCTGTTAAATAGATTAGTGCTCCTGTCTTAGTGCCTCCTATGTCTTATTCTTAACCTCCAGTCACTTCAGACTCTTCAAACATCGGGGCTTCATTTGGACTTGTCTTCCAGCTCCTTTTTGCAAAGTATGATTTATTTTCAAAGTTGACATTGCACCCTGTGATCACTGTGGACCATGACTGCACTGTCAATCACTCTGGTTACTTTTATTTGTTGGATAAAGTGAGTATTTTTTATTGATGCACGTGTTTTTTTTTTGTGAAACGCTGGCGAATGTATGGGTTCAATCTACTTTTCCTCTGCAGTTTTGGTGATGTGTGTGGAAATGAGAAGGAGAGGATTAATTCAGATGAAATCACTCGTATTCTGGATCGATTACTGGATGGATATGACAACAGACTGCGGCCTGGATCTGGAGGTAATTCAGCTTTTGCTCTTGTTTTTTTTAATTAGAATTTTTCTAGTCATACATTTTGATCATGTGTCACTTCTGGATCTCTAAAAAACTCTTGATTTGAATAAACAATGGCATTTCTGTTCAATATTGTTGCTATTTTATTCATTATTTGGTCATTTTATTGTATGCTTTTACTCATTTTGTGTAATGCTATTTTTTGTCAATTTTGTCAATAATTTAGTTCCTTTTTGTTCAACTGTATTTAAACTCTACTTATTTATATTGGGTCTTTTGTGGTTTATATAAATAAAGGAACTTTCTGATCATTTTCTCAAATATTTTGTGGATGTCTGGTCAGTTTCTTGATTCTTTCCTCATATTGTTCGTTTTCTGGGCTGTTTTGTTCTTTTTCTCTTGGTGTGTTATTTGGTCATTTTATTTTAGGTTTTTGTTCATTTCGAGGATTGTGTTGCCATTTTTGTCAATTTAAAAATTTATTTGGTTAAATTTTGTTCACCTTTATTCATTTTCCTTATGTATATTTATACTACACTTTTGAGCCTGTTGTGCTTTGTTTAAATAATGCCATTTTCTGATAATTTCTCAAGTACTTTGTCAATTTCTCTTCTTTTTTGAATACTTTCATTAAATTGTTCATTTTTTGTTAATTAAAAAAATTTCTTCCATTTTTGTTTTTTTCTGATTTTCTTTATTACCTTGTTAGATTTTTCTGTTATTTTGTTAATTTTCTTTTGCTGTGTAGTTTATTCTGTGGACTGTTAATTTGTTTTTCATTTGGTTTGTTATTTTGTTCATTTTGAGGATTATTTTATCCATCTTTGTTCAATTTTATGTTGTTTTCTTCATGATGATTCTTGATTGTTTTTGATGATTTTACTACTGCCCTCATTTAATAATTTGTTCATTTGTTCCTGTGTAATTTGGTCATTTTCTTGAATATTTTAGTCACTTTTGTTGACTTAGTTGTTTATTTTTTTCATTGTTTTACTTATGCAGTAAAGGCATTGGCTGATGCATTAACAATTCAACAGAAACACAGAAACTGAGGTGTTTGATGCTCTTTTGCAGGATCCAGAGATGCCTGACTAAAGTTGCAGCTTTGCACCCTTATGTAGGGTGTTTTACACCCTTTGTTTATGTGTGAATTTGTTTTGCAGGTGCAGTCACCGAGGTGAAAACAGACATATTTGTCACCAGCTTTGGGCCCGTTTCAGACGTGGAGATGGTGAGATATGACTGGTGTAAGGACATGCTTCTACTGCCAGTCAAAAGTTTGGACACACCCGCTCTGTCAGTGGTTTCTTTATTTTTTAATCATATTCAACATTGTACATTAACACTAAAAGCATTCAAACTGTGAATTATGTAACAAGCACAAAAGTGTTAAACATCCCTAGTACCTGGAATGGTTTTTACTCCTATGACCCCTAGGTCTTTGCAAAAATGGATTTTCCTCACTCACTTACCTAAAAAACAATTACATATGAAGACTACAACCTGAGGCTGATATGACTCTGCTGCCGCATATTATACAGAGCGGGCTCGGTGCGTGGGAACAACCTGTTGCAATAAATCCATATTTCAAGATCCTGGTATTGTCTGTTAAATGCAGCTTTGTTTTTCTTTGAAGTCGTAGGCTCTTCTTCTGTCTCCGCACTGGCTCTTTTACCCTGCGCAAACAAACTTTCCAAAAATGTTTGTTTTTTGTTCATTTTGCTAGCTTGGGGGTTTCAATTTAGCGGTAATGTACTGTGTTACTGGCCGCCGCAGCGCCTTTAAGAAGGTAGCGGATGTGGGTAAGAGAATAAACCAGAGGGAATCCAGTAATATTCCAGAATAAAACATTGTTCAGAATCAGATAATAAATAAAATGGAAATACAGTGGTCGCTCGCTATATTGCTTTTGCAACCTCGCTGTTTCGCGGATTTTTTTTAGTGCAATTTTCATTAAAAAATTTTTTTTTTACAGTGTATGAACGCGCATTGTGTTCTGCGTCCTGATTGACTAAAGGAGAACCCACACATTGTGTTCTGTGTCCTGATTGGCTGAGGGACTGTACTGTAGACAATTGTCAATCAATCTCCTCCATGCTGTGTCCCCTCCTGTACTGTACTGTACTGTACAGAATGCGTTCAGCTCGCCAAACTGACACAAATGTTTGATCGCTAGCATATGTGACTCTGAAGTGCAAGTTTTATCTCCAACAAAAACCCACAATGTCGACAAAGCATTCTGCACCGACTCAGGCACCTGCGGTGACAGCCAAAAGGCAGAGGAAGATGCTAACCATCGCAGAAAAAGGCGAACTTCTGGACATGCTGAAGAAAGGTAGAAGTTACATGGCTATGGGGCGCCATTACGGAATAAATGAATTTTCGGTTCGTTACATAAAGGAGTAAAATAACATAAGGACGACAGCAGCAATAAGTTTTAACAAGGATGCAAAAAGGGTTGTAACTGTAGGAAAAAGAACATTAGGCTGGATACCAACATCATCCGCACAAAACCTAAAAAGCTTTACGAAACCTTTGCTGACAGTGATGACATTCATGACAGCGAGGAGCCAGGACGAAGAGGCGCGGTCAGAGGAACTGTGACGCGTGGGTCACTATTAATTTCTTATGTGTCCAGCTTCGTAGGTTGATTGTTAAAACTAAATTTGTTATTTCTAAAAGTCATAATATGTTTTTTTTTTGTAAGAAAATTTTTATATTTTTTTATTTCTCAAACAAATGTTTGGGCCTGAAAACAGGTTTTGATCTTTAGTTCTATAATACTCTACTTATTTTTTATTTACAGTCTACAAAGGTTTGAATTATGAGAGTGTTTAAATAAGAGAGAAATGTGATAAAATGTTCATGCCTGTCTGAGAATAGTGGATAAAGTCTGTGGTGAGGGGTATTATAGCCTTAAAACAAATACGGTGGTGCCCCTGCTAACGAATTCAATCCGTTCTGGCGTCACGTTCATGCATTAGCCGGAGCAAGTTTTTCCATATGAATCTACTTCGCGGATTTCGCCTATCGCGGGTTATTTTTAGAACGTAACCCCTCGATAAACAAGGGACCACTGTAATGTAAGTTATGTATTATTTCTGTGTGGCCCAGTACCAATTGATCCACGGACAGGTAGCAGTGCGCGGCCTGGGGGCTGGGGACCACTGGTCTAAAGTACATTAAGAAGGCAAGAATTGACACAAATTAACTCACCTGTGATTTGAAAACTTTCAGATGCCTACCTCATAAAACTAATGAGTGAATGCAAAGCTAAATGTGTCACCTTTGGACAATATAAAATATGAAACGTGTCCCAGTTTGTTGAACAGTTTTTAACTACATAACTCCATATGCACTCCTTGACTGCTTGAGTGTTAACATACAATGTTGAAAGCAATTAAATTAAGGAAAACACTGTTGAAGGAGAAAGTGTGTCCAAACTTTTGACTGGCAGATGTTGGTGTGAGGTCTGAACAGGGCTGAGGTGTGAGACCTGTCATATTCTTAAATCTTCTTAAATGAAGGATGTTTGACAGCGCTTCAGTGAACATTGAGTGTGTGCCTTATGGGTGATCGGCCATGAGAGCATCTAATGAGCTTTAATGTCTTTGACCACCCCTATAGCTCCATTACTGAAGGCCTCTAAATCAATATGACAGCATGTCACACGTGAAGAATGCCTCGATAGATTGACTAATGATGATCCGGGTTGAGTGGCGTCCATCATTACCTCGTCACGTCTCCTCACACTGTGCTGCTGCCAATCGCCTGCACTAAGATGAAACCGCTCTGCGATTAGGCTTCCAAGTGTACTAAAACATAGAACTTATTTGTTCATGTTGTAGCTTATTTTGTTCATTTTATTGCTTATTTGTTCTATATGTAGCTTACTTTGTTTTTTTGTTGCTTATTTGTTCATTCCCTAGCTTATTTTGTTAATTTGATGACTTATTTGTTAATTTTCTGGTTTCATGTTCCCATTTTTATTCATTTTGATTAGTATTCCCTAAACCCAAAGCAACATGGAATTGACCAGCTGGACCTCAATGAAATTGACACGCAAGAAGATGGGTCGAGGGGAACCCGAGGGTCCTCAGAGGACAGCGGCTGCTGGACATGTGAGGCTCCATGGAGGCATGGGGACTTATGTGTTTTTGGGATGCTGTCCACTGAGGATTTGATGGATATTTATTACTCAGAACCATGATAACAGGATTTCTGCTAATTAGCTTGGGCGTTTTCCTGGTATATTGATAAATAAGATGGAGACAGCTGTTCAAAGCCCAGTAAAGCTTTGTCTCCAAATCAAGCAGTTAGGAAGAACACTGGCATCACAACATGGACAATTTCTGAGTTAAATCAAAAAGTGGGCTACAACACAGAAGTGCTGGGGTCTCTTCACAGGATGGACTTCTGAGGTCTGAGGTCTGGTACCAAAACATATAAAATTGGACTGCTGAGGAGTTTAAATTCTTTTCTGCCTCTCAAAGTGTGACTGTCTTATCTTGTTTTTGTTTTGGCTCCCTCTTGCCGACCTTGAACAGGTTGTGCGTAACCCCCCTTGGAGGAGAGGCTGCTTGGAGAATGAGCTCTGCTTTTCACCCTTCCCCCACCTTTCACCAACTCTCTGATAAGAGGTCAGGCTGAACATTTCTATGGACATGTGCTGCCATGGTAACTATCATGGAAATTAACATATGACTAGATTCTTTGAGAGAGGATTCTTGACTTGATGTCAAGGTGAACTTTTCGATGGACATGTGTCACCACGGTAACTATCATGGAACTTACCACCTGGCGATATGCACTGAGAGAGGATTCTTGACTTTCCTATCAGAACTGACACAATTACAACACAATTCATCCACTGATCATTATACACACTTACATGCACACCCCAACTACCTTGCTGTGTTAATGTGTGTGTAACTTGTCTGCTAACTATGCATATGAGGTTTTTTTCTATGTGACCATAATTTTGCTTCCTATGAAGTCTAATTCTGGGAACTGTGCTTTTTTTCTCTCTTTCCTATTGTATAACCCCCGCTCCCC
>JAQQAE010020898.1:0-10581 GCA_029823295.1 Pseudamia nigra | reverse complement strand
GGAAAACACACATGAGGAAAACTTCAAAATAAAACAGGAAACGGACAGACAGAGGAAAAAACAAATAGTCCAACTGTTGTTATGACACTCATCAATCAATCAACCAACCAAACAAACTCCATCAATCAATCAAATTTCCTCCTGCCGGATCCGCTGGCAGTTTTAGCATGTTTATTGATTACTTTTACTCGCTGTCCTGATTATTTTATTCACTTTGTTGAATTTTTTGTTACTCGTTTTCTTGATTTGTTTTGTTCATTTTTACTAATTTTCTTGATTATTTTGTTTATTTCTACTCATTTCATTGATTATTTTCTTCATTTTTACTCAATTAATTGATTATTTTGTGTGTTTTTAATCATTTTCATCACTACTTGATTTATTTTTACTTATTTTATTGATTGATCTGTTCCTTTTTATTCATTTTTTAAAATTATTTTGTTAATTTGCCAGAAAATTAGTAAAAATGAACTAACTGAGCCACAACACAGGTCAAATAAAATAACAAAATAATCAACACAATAATCAAGGAAATTAACAAATTGAAAAAAATAAGTTTAAATGTAATATAATCATTTTTACTCTCCCCACCACTGGTCATAGATGATACAGAGCTGATCATAAGTTTTCCAACAGTCTCCTGTTTCAAAAGTGAGAGCTGTGAGACTTATAAACCTAATGATAAATGTAGCAATAGGTAGTTTGTGGTTCATGTATCAATGCAGAGTGAAGGCTATAAGACAATAAAAGATCCCTGGAGTCACATATTGAATTGTTTACCTCTGCATCCTTGGCATTTCTTAATTCTCAATGTCAGAACAAAACAGCGAGACATTTTGCTTTTGTGTATTCATTTCTGATATTTATCCGAGTATAAGAAAAAACTTTTCAGTTGTTTCTGAAGAATTTATGTGCACAATCTAGTGGCTTCACCAGTGTGGTTTTGAATAAAGCAGGTACAAAGTAACATTCAGGTAAATGAGACTGGCAACACTGAGATATACAAGACGTACTGCCAAAAGTGTGGCTAAAATGTTTTGTATGCAGCTGAATACATTTCCACTTTTTCTATTTTAGATTCAATTTGCTCTGAAAGTTTCTCACTGCCTCGTGTTTCAGTCAAACCACATGGGACCGGAATGGAGCGGAGAACGTGGAGGTGCGCAGCAGGAGGGGTTTCCGCATCAACTCAAAGGAGACGCCAGACGAGCGTGTCTGCTGCCACTTTTTATCTCAAACATAGATGGAGCATTTGTCAATTCCCTTAAACGTAGACACTGCACATAAATTTAGGGACAGGTGTAGGGAGGGAGTCATTGCACTCAGTATTAGAATAATGTGCATTTGAACTATTGTGTTTCTAAAAACCCTGCATTGCATAAAAAATTACTTTTTTCTCTTCATCAGTGAATTATTTGGTTCATATTATGTTAATTTTCCTCATATTTTCTTTGGCTTATATCCACTGCTTAATTTTTTCCCCAATATTTTCTAAATCCAGACATGTAATGCATATGTAATTGTTATTATTATTATTATTATTATTATTATTATTATTATTATTATTAGTAGTAGTAGTAGTAGTAGTAGTAGTAGTAGTAATAGTAGTAGTAGTAGTATTGTTGTTGTTATTACTATTATTATTATTAGTATTAGTATTATTTAATGCGGGTTTGAAAAATCCATAAAAACTACAGCTGTACATAAAAAATTTGTTTCAGTGTATGTAAATATTATTCTTTTTTATAATTTTCTTTCAATTTTTTTGCTCATTGTTTAATTTCAAGCACTTTATCTATTTATTTTCTTGATTATTTCATTAATTTTGTCCATTTAGATTATTATTTTGTTAACTTGCATTTTATGATTATTTTGTTGAGCTTCTATTCATGTGACTGATAATTTTACTAATTTCTGTTTATTCTTTTATTAATTTTGTTCAGTTAGTATTTATTTTATTCTTTATTCATTTAACCATAATGAATAAAATGATCTAAATCTATTCTATTATCTTTTACATTTATGCTGTCCTTATTCACTTCATGTTGCTTATAATGTAAAGCTAACTGCCTAAAGTAAAACTAAGTGTCAAGTAACTTCAGTGCAAATACACATTTTCTTAAAAAGACAAAAAGACATTATTCCAACTAAAATGCTTTTAAATCAAACTTATTGAATGGTTTGCTTAAAAAGAGAGACGCCGGTGGATTCAGCTGCTTGTGAATTGTTGGATCACAGTGACCTCTAGTGGATAAAATCTGAAATATGCTGCTGCAATGGACAGTGGAAATATGTGTTTGTGGTCTTTTGTTGTTGAAGACAGATTTTATGTAACACCAAGATTATATCAGCTTTATTGATCTGATTTTATTGGATTGACACTAAAACAACCAGGGTTCACTGTAAAACGGCCAAAAAAATTTTATCCAGGTATTATTTCTAGTCCCTGAAAGTGTCCTTAGTCACTGTGTTAAATAAGTCTCTTAACAGAAGTGTCTCAGTTTATAACATGAACCTTTATATGGTCTTTGGTTTTATAGCGATTGTATCTTTGATGTTTTTATGCCAATTTCTTTTTCTTTTTTGTTTTTTGGAACAGGTGATCCAACATGTTCAAACATAAATGGTATAACAGTAACATTTAAATTGGAGTGGATGGTAACAATTTAGATTAGGGAACATGTGTTAGCCATTAATTAGTTGCTTATTAGTGAATGTATTTGTAGCATATTGGCTTTTTTAGGCTTAGGGGTTAATTTGGAATTATTTGGACACTATTAATACAATGTAGTAAATGAAATTAACTAATTAAAGGCTACTATGTGGCTAATATGACTGGATGTGCTCTGTATTCAATTTTACCTCATGGCTGTTATAGGTACAAATGTCTATTTTTTAAATCTGGATTTATTTTGACTAGCAACAGGAATGTAGAACAACTCACTTCTGCAAGTCTTCAATAATGTACTAAAATAGAGTCATTGAAGAGAGCAACTGATAGACAGTATTAGGTAAATTTGGCCCATTGGCTGTTCTCATGTTAAATACCACTACTACTACTACCACCACTTCCACTACCCGTATCACCAGATTTATGAACATCACTACTTCAACTCCTAAATGAGACTGTGCACTAATACAGGGACTGTGAAATCATTTTATAGTATGTTTACACTTGTGGTTTAGTATTTATGTTTGACTGCTTGCATTATTTATGATTATTTTGATCTTTTTTTTACCTGCATGTTTTTTTTCTAGTGCCATGTGATTTTGTTATATATTTGGGCAATGACAATAAAGGCATTTTAATTCAAATTCTAAAATCACTGTGTGAAAATGTCCATCCTAACACTGTAAAAGCTGGCAGGTCACATTTACCTGCAGTTGTTATTCAGTCTGTATTGTATTGTTTTGCACACCCTATTGTTAAAAAAGTCCATATAAATCCACATAAAATATGGACATTTATAACAAAAAAAAACTTACCACTCTAATGCATTGCATTCTTTAGGATTTCAGCCATCAGCATGTATAATAATTTCAATTAATTTGTTCATCTCCTTAATGATACTTTAGCTATAAAACCACATACCACAATGCATGGTGATTAAACAAACTCATGTTATGAGTTGAGGTATTCCTATGAGAGGACAGAATTACTTCATTAACGGAAATGGTGTCTGCGTACATTTGACCTATATGTTTTAGGTACTGTATGTGACAAATCTTGGTGGTTCTATTACTAAGTACATCCAATAAACTGGTCAAGACAAATCTGATCAGATGATGTCATGGTGGCTCTCTTATTCTCTGGACTCAATGCTTGAAATGCACAACAGTGACGAGATACGAACCACTAACTTGACACCACTCGCACCTGTGCTGAGTAGTCAGATGCAAGTGGCAAAGTGTGTGATTGATTGATGTGAGTGTGGGTATACACATAAGTCAGCATGGGCATATTACCACAAACATACTCCATGGAGAAATAAAACATTTGGCTTGGCTAAGACGGTGTCAGATAGTTCTAAGATGGAGATGCATGTCTCACTGATTTATTCTATTTGGCATGTTTGTTTGGCTTCACAGGCAAAGGTGGGATGATGCAGAGAATCTAAATATATCCTATTTGGTTACACGATATCTGCAAGTGAGGTGACCTCATTTTATGAAAAAAGAAACGTCATTTATAGATGTCAAGAAAAACATTATATTAGTGTACTGTCCATATCTGAACACAGAGGCCACAGAAATCGATCTTTTAGCTGCTATATACAACAATGACACTGACAGATTATAGTGCATTCAACTCAATAAAATGTATTTTATTTGCATAATTACTAATTATTAATAACATCTATGGGATAGAGTATAAACTAGTGTTAAGAACATTAAATAACCAATAACTAATCCTTAAAATTAATAATTATTTGAATACGTTAACACACTCTTTAAGGCAAATGCACTTATATATAGTTCAAAGAGATGAGTGTTATGTGCATTACTTTCATTGTGCCATGAGGGTGACCCTAGTTAATGATTTGCAGGCAATTCTTCCCATCAGGCCCTGTCAATCGCTCTTGCACACCAACCACATACCATAACAGAGATGGCTCACATTGTGACCACATGAGGTAATGACAGCGACTCAGTTGAGTATATACACGTGTACAAAATATCCAGTCCAGCATAAGCCACATGTGGTACCAAGTGCAGTTTATGTGCATGATGGAGCGAAATGGTAAACCTACATGTCAGCATCAGCTTGATGGTCTTACCGAACTGATCTGCCCTGATTCCCAGAGAAGGCGCATCTGGAGCAAGTACACTGTCTGTATAATACACCTTATGGACCTCAATAGATGATTACTCAGGTATAAATGATATATGCAACAATTATATATGCTTGATGATGGGTTCATATAGACCCGATGAAATATTTTAGTTTGTGTATATTTATTGGAGACTACAACAACAATTAATATGTGAAATTAAGACATTTACTGCATAAGGTAAATGGTGCATAATTGGTAGAGGACAATGAGAATACGCTGCATTTTGCAGAAACCTTTACGACAGAAAGATATAGGTCCTCTGTGGGACGTATTCCTTCAGCCATGACATAGTCATTCCTTGTCTACATTTAGAAAATGTCTTTCGTGGTTACCTAATGCACCTTGTGACAATGTGGCAAGGTTATTCACAACCCATACATCATAACTGCAATGTTACACATATGTTAACATCCAGTCAGAGCATGTTTTTCTCAAGTTTACCAGTCCCATACAAGTCTAATTAAAGTTGTGCAGGAATGTATAAGCTAATAGAAAAACACATTGCAGAATAAATGCATAAAAACTCAGGTTTTGGTGCATTTCCAGATATAATGACAAATGACAGAAATGGCTAAACATCAGTTTTATTTAAGTGTTTTATTGAACTGTGAAACTAGGTTCCACTGGGACCAGGTGTCATTTCTTAGGGATTCTCTGTCTTGGATTGGACTGGGCTTCATTCACAGCAGGTTGCCCCAGATGCTCCTCTTCATGACCTTTAGATGCACACATGAGGCGAACCATAAAATAAATTGCATTGCTAATAAATAAAGCTGACAGTCACTGCCATTTCAAAGTGTATATGTTTTCACTGCAGTCCTGTTGCATGAAACATATCCAATTCAAGACATTCTGCTAATATACAAGACGTGTTTCACACAGCGTATCATACAGTACTTGTTCACTTTATAACATTATTGTCATTATTCAGCAGGAAGGGTGAGAAAGGACCAAGTTCAAAAACAGTGTGACATCCAGGGTGCTGTGTAGAGGTGTTGAAAGATGAGTTAGTAGTGAGTAGTGGTCGAGGTGGTGTCATGCAGATGCCATCGCCATCAATGCATTGGAAAGGTGACATCAACCGACATCATGAGAGAAAATGGCTCATTGATGAGGGGAGGGCCACAAGGTATATAAAGGAGTGCCCTTTCCTCACACAAAACAAGATCAACAAGGTGGACTTCTTTGCCACGGTGACTCTATTGCAACCAAATCCTCAAAGGTTTTTGGAAATAAGGATAAAACATCTGGTAAGGATGCATCACAGAAAAGCAATATTTGGTTGACATAAGATGAATCAAAATTGCAATTATGGAAGTTAATCCAAAACTAACCACAGTCTGTACTTTTTTTTTAGTTATTCAAGATGTTGTCATTAAGACACTTGGAAACTATGGTTCTGATCATCTTTCTTACCAGTTTACACACAGAGGCTAAATCACTGAGGTAAATTCCATTTTTAGTTGGATATTTAAGCTTGTTTCATTGGACATTCTTTGATCCTTTAGAGGAAAAATAAGTGATTGATGACACCATTGGAGTTATTTTTCACTATTGTATATATTTTTTAATTTGTCCTCTAGAAAAAGAGCCATCAGTGAAGTACAGCTTATGCACAACGTCCAGCAACACAAACAAGTTGGAGGACGACAGGACTGGCTCGAGGAAACGCTGAAGGACATAACTGTCCCCAGTGTTAAGCCTCAACATGGAAGATCAGGGAAAATTAAAGATCTTTTTTCCAATGTTTTTGGATCAGAGAAAATCTGAATTTGGCACTTTGACTCTGTTTTACGATGGGCCGCTGGATCTGAGGATCAGGAAAGTTTCAAGCTTGTATTGTTTTATTGGTTATTTATTTATTTTATGAGCTAATTTATTTATTTTCTGTTTATTTGATTAATTTATTTCATTTTATTTTTATGAATTTGTTATTTGTTACCTAATTCAATTATATTTTATTTAATAAACTTTTTAATATCACAGTAGGGTCATTTCAGGCCAACTCACTCCATATTTGTAACTTTTCCCAGTTCATGTCACTGATTTTTTAAATAACTCTAAAAACTTTTAAATTATTAAATTAATGGGGTTTTGTAAAATTCTATTGCTCTACTCAAAGACTTTTTAGGTGTGGATGATTTAAATTTGGGCTCTTTTTGAAAGTCTCTGGAATGTGTAACTTGAATTCTTTTACATAGCTGCATAATCTTAAAAGTAACTGAATGAAAAAAGGATTTGATTTTCTACCTGAATTTCCATTTCATATTGTGTCATTTTACTGTAGCTCCATCATATACAGGAGTTCTGTACTTCTGCTATAAAAACCCAGCAACATAGTTCTTGCTAAATACAGCTACAGCGATGAAAACCCATTTTCTCAATACAGATTGTTTTTTATGTTATAATGCAGAGCCAATATATGAAAAGTAAAAATATTATTTTAGTCATGTGGTATTTTTTAAACAAGACTTGCTGCCATATAACTGACAAGATATTTGTGGTATTAATGACTGTGAGTGCATCAACATGATTTTTTTTTCAAGAACATCCATGACATGAACTTGGAGGCTAGCCGTGAGATGGAGTGACCCAAAAACACTCACAAAGGCTTATAATAAAGGTACAACCGAATTTCATTCACTGGTTACTTAAACTCATTCTTCTGTCTGGGAAACATATCAAAATGTATTGTTTTGTGGTGATCTTTTTTTTTTCATCTCAAATAAAAGCTGTTTACTTCATTATATGTGCAAATAGGACCAACTAAGCAAGTCTTACGTTCTGCTGAACTATAAATCATATGGATTTGATGACGTTTTGCTTTTATGTTTTCACTTTACTTTATAAGAGTCAGACTGCTCTCATCTTTTATGATTTCCACTACAAAGACTATAATTTACAGAAAACTTGATTCAGTCTATTGCTCGTCACTGTAGTGTTCCCATTTATTAAATCTGTATATTATACAACCTACATACAGTGTAGTATAGGCAAAACCTGGTATTACTTATTCCATGAGCACTGAACAGCCTTCTGAATCATGTTTCGTCACCTCTACTTTAACAGTTGTCTCCTTCACTGTCTTTAAGGTTTAAAAACACGGACTATAAATGATTTTCCCATGTCTGTCATCTTTTCATTTATTTTATTTTCTTTCACATGACTAAAACTTAATGCCTTCTATTCTGCTTAATCATGAAAACTTCATCTGCATCTGAGTAGTTATGGTATTATACTCTATGAAGCCCATAATGAACAGTCACAGGCTAAATCAAAAGAAATGGTTTAACATTATTTTTTGATCAAATCTATCTTTTGCTTGCCTTCATGAACACAAATAAGTGTCCTTTTTGGTCTTCCACATCTCACATTCTGTCTGCATAATTCTCTGAAATGTTTACCTCATTTTCAGAAATACACTGACCAGGCTACACATTCACTATGCCAGAAAACTCATGCAGATATTGACATTTTCACCGTACTGGACTATCAGCACTGACTTTTATGGCAAGGAGAAAAGCTTTATCTGTCTCTTTGTGAACCATAGACCCACTAGACAGATCCTTTTATCCATAACTTTACAATTATTTCACATCTTAGTAATGCTTTCATCTTTCCCGGTCACAAAAAGGTATCACAAAACTGTGATGCCTTTCCTATACTATTTTATTTTATTTTAGCTTATTTGTGCAAAATGTTAATTTAACTTTTAAATGTATAAAATTGACGCCGCTTTTATTAAAATGTAAGGTTATGCAATGAATGTCTTAATGTGTTAAATGTCCCAATAATGTAAAATAGAATACTCTGAACACTGCATGCTCCCAAGCATGTGTAACTTAATATTTGTTGCATCATTTTCGGCCGAAGAAACGCTGAAGACCTTTTTGTTAACATATCGCGAGATCTGACACAGTGAGCCAGTTTTCGATTCCCTTTTGGGAAAAAAAAGAATTAATTCCTCCCTTGTCGTGAAGAAACGCGTCGATCACATTTAAACACTTTTGATTGTTAAATTAAATGCATTATTTCCCTTTTCCATTGACTCAATTGCCCGAGTGAAGCCGAATAACCACGTTATAGCTTCATGTGCGTCATTACGTCAAGCCCTTAACGGTCGTCACGTACTACGTCATATGGGTGAGTGTTTTGAAAGGAGATGGCTGGGTAGCTGGCGAACGAGTGGGATTCCCTGTAAACGAGGTAAACGTTACTCACTGCCTGCATACTTTTAATTTGATTTATGTGTAGGTAGCGTATAAAGCGTTTTGTTTCGGTACAACTTAAGTACTCACAAGACACTCATACAATATGTGTAAATGCCATAACATAACGCAGGAACGTAAGCTAGGGCTCGCTAGCTAGGGATGCTAACACAGCTAACCTAATCGTACATTGAGTGACAGCAGCGTTGACGAGATTTTGTGTTTAATACTCCTGTAATTATTCGGCTATATCTGCGACCGTTTTGCTTCGTCGATTTTGCTTCGTAGTCAGACTAATAGCATATGTAAACTCGACAACAAATGGTATGATAACATAAGTCTTGATTTGTTAGTGTATGATCAAGGGGTCGAACTGACTTGTTGATTTCGCCATTAACCAGATTATGAACGGTGAAAGATCCAGACCGGACTCCCCTCTATACGGGTGATGGCAGCACGTCTGCAGTCATATGATAGCAACTCCAGCGACACCGAAAACTGGGAAGGAAAAGCAACAAGCCGACCTCGCAAACTGTGCAAGCATTCGAGGTGAATTAGCTAATGCGTTTGATTCTCTGGAAAAGTGTACAGTACAATCTAAATGCCGCTATGAGGGAAAAAGCATCACTGTCTATCATTTAACTATCTTTGTTGTTAATGCCTCGTTGCTATTATTAAGTGAGTATTAGGCTTAAGAATACACTGTTCCCTCACTATATCGCGGTTCAGCTTCCGCGGCCTCGCCGTTTCGCGGATTTTTTTTTTTTGTGCAATTTTCATATATTTTTTATACAGCATATGAACGCGCATTGTGTTCTGTGTCCTGATTGACTAAAGGAGAACCCACACATTGTGTTCTGTGTCCTGATTGGCTAAAGGAGAACCCGCACATTGTGTTCTGCGCCCTGATTGGCTAAGGCCATTGTCGGTCATCTCGTGTTGTCTCCTGTGCTGTGCAGCGCAGACTGCCTTCAGCTTTGCAGGACATGCACCGGTGTTCGATTGCTGGCCGTGTGACTCTGAAGTGCTATATGTTTGCGGGCTTTCTCTCGTTTTTCTGTGGCCATCGTGGTTTTTTTTTTATTTTTTGTAGGAAAGCGTTTGTTTTTTCTTTTTTGTTTCTCAACCAAATGTACTACTGAATCTACTTCGCGGATTTCGCCTATCGCTGGTTATTTTTAGAACGTAACCCCCGCGATAAACAAGGGACCACTGTACGGCTTAATACAATTTCAATACATGTAGTTTGCAGTTGAAATAGTTGGACAGCAGTCTCTGATTAATAATACCACTTAAAGACTGATTATAAGTAAAATAGCACTATCAGGAAAGTGTATCACTGATATACTTGCTTTACTTTGATGTCGTACAATAACTTTAGTTCTTATAATTTTATAGTAACATATGGTCAGGCATAAATTAACTTTACCCTGTTATTGCTTTGTCTTAGGCCAAGGGATGTACACTCCTGATCAAAATTTTAAGACCAGCTGAAAAATTGCAAGAATGTACATTTTGCACTGTTGGATCTTAAGAAG
>JAQQAE010020897.1:0-10582 GCA_029823295.1 Pseudamia nigra | reverse complement strand
TCCCCGTTCCTGTTTTCCGTCATCCGACCTTGCACTTGTAAATAAACCTCACTCACATCTGACTCGGCAGTGTTGTCTGCCTCCTTCAATCATGACACATGGGTCAAGGTCAAATTTATTTATATAGCACATTTGCAAAAACTCATGTTGCCAGAAGTGCTTTACAAGCTTAAAAAAGTCCATCTTTTCAGCCTTCCTCGTTAAATCCTAAATGGAGAAGCCTGAGATCACCGAACTAAAGGCAAGTCTTCATCAGTTTAGGGCTGGAAAGGAGACTGAAGGGCAACACTGATGCTCCCCAGGATTTGTTCCTTTGTGGTTACTGTGTCGTTTTTCTCCATTCATAAACAAAGAGGCACAAATTAACCATTCAGTAGAACACAGAAAAGCGACGTCGGTCACAATGATGCAGCAAATGGAAAGTAGCTCTCCGAGGTCGATGCTGCACACATGACTGACTCCAACGCCTCTTCCATTTGGACTGCTCGGGTGCACACTGCGCTGAGGTGTATTTTTCCTCTTCCTGAACTCGAAGAGATGGGGAGCGGCAGTGTTTGCTGTCCTGGAAATACATTCCCCTCGGAAACCCCCAACATGAGACAAACAAACATCCTCCCCACCATACATTAACTATTCATTCACATTTGCATGGTTATGTGTGCGCCTGCCAACACTCACTCACTGTGCAATGCTAATCAAATCCTGCAGCGGCTGGATAAGACCACTGCACTCTCCCTTTGAGCCACAGCCAACACTAATATGAATGACTCATTTGCAATGTAAAACACGATCAATTAGTAATCCAGCATGGAGGGTGCACGCAAGCCTCCCCTTAAACTAAAATATAAAAACCTGCTGCTCGAATTGACGGGTTGTTGTGGCTTTTTGTGTCTAACAGGATTACACAGTTCTGCACGGGCTGCAAAACACTGCAAGAAAAAGAAAGCATCCGCCTCGACTGACAACAACAATCAGCCGATCCAGACTTCTTCAGCTAAAGACCCAAAACAAACAAATGAGTTGTCTGCTTGAGATTCAACTTAGAGACATGGATTATAAACTGACATGACATCTTTTAACAGTAAATAAATCCATACCTTTTTCATGCATTTTACTTTTTAAATGCAGAAGTAAGTCTGGAAGTGTGGTGAATGAATAGAAACATTAACAAAATTGACAAAAAAAAATCACAAAAAAAGAAGTAAAGAGAGTCGACAATTGCAAGTAAAGTTCAAAACGCCAAAGAAAATGTTCAAAATAATCAAAAGTGAACAGAAATGGCAAGGAAATAAATCAGAGAATGAACAAATATGAAGAAAAATGTACAAAACCGTGGACAAAAATGACAAAATGTACCAGAATAAAATCCAAAATGAGCCAAGAACATTAAAAAAGATGATAAAATAAACAAAAATAAACAAAAATGTACTCAGTACTGTAATAAACTGTAACAAGAAGAGTCTACAAAAGAAAGCAAAAAGAAAAAGAAACAGAAAATATTCAAAGTAATGAATAAAACAGACAAAATCAAGAGGATTGACACAATGGACTGAGCTCAACGAAATGAACAAGAATGAATAAATATGAAGAAATTGGGGGAAAAAAAATGAACAAAATACTCAAGGAAATGGTTACAAATGACCAAAATAATCAAGAAAATTAACAAGAATGAACAAAAAAAAATCACAATGTAATTAAGGAAATGAACAAAACAATAAACCAACTGAACAAGAAAATGAACTTATTTGTTCATTTTGTGGATAATTTGGTCATGCTTTTGTCCCATTTGTGGATTTTCTGCATATAATATATATTTTTGTTCATTTTCTCAGTTATTTTGGTTCATTTTTCCTCATTTTTGTTCATTTTACATGTAGTTTTATTCACATTTTATTTATTGTGTGTATTATTTTGTGAATTTTCCAGATTATCACCAGATTTTTTTTTGTCTATTTTGTTGAATGTGCTCAGTTTGTAGATTATTTCATGGACTATTATAATAACTTAGAGCCTAATTTGTCCATTTTTTTCTTTATTTTGGGGATGACTTTGTCCATTTTCAATAATTCCACATTCTTCCAGATGCAGACCCTCATTTTTTACCCATGACACCGCATGAGCATGGTTTCCTCTTTTGCCTCGTGCTCCCGCTCACTCTCTCAGAGCATCAGGAATGTTTTAATTATCTCCTTAAAAGGATTTCGATGTCCAGGATCAAAGTGAGGGTCGTTGGAAGGACTCTGCTTTAGCGCCGAACTCGTCTGAATTCTGCTAAGTAGAGGGTGACACGTT
The DNA here is from genome assembly GCA_029823295.1 of Pseudamia nigra. Taxonomy (NCBI): domain Eukaryota; kingdom Metazoa; phylum Chordata; class Actinopteri; order Kurtiformes; family Apogonidae; genus Pseudamia; species Pseudamia nigra. The sequence goes on along the minus strand of JAQQAE010020897.1, from coordinate 8,290 downwards.
TTCCTCCATTGTACCGGCATTTGATTTAATTCGTCCTGTCACCGGGTTATGTGTTCACCTCTGCTTTTAATCCACTGCTTCAGAACGAAACAGGCTGGGTATGTATTGTGATGGAACACAATGGTAAACATGACCCTGTCCCAGGTCTTATGGAATGTGCTGCGGGCATCAAATTCAAAATGTGTAAGTATTGCAAAAAAAAAAAAGTTGATCAATTTGAACATTAAATATGTTGTCTCTGTAGTGGGTTTGATTGAATATGGATAAAGTATTTAAATCATTGTATCCTGTTTAATTTATGTTTTACATCATGTTGAGTATTTTTATTCATTTTAAATATATCGAAAACATGTTAAATCCAAACACAGTGCGTAATAAATGTGTCAGACCGACGCTCCTATTTGTCCTGTCTAGTTCTCAGGATTCTTTTGTAGATTTTATTGGTTATTCTGCTCATTTTCATGATTTTTTTTTGTTCACTGTTCATTTTGTTGACTTATAAAACATATTTGCTTGGTTTGCACTCACTGAAATGAACTCAGTGTGGGATGTGACTCACTGACCGGCAGGAAAACCACTGCCTAACGTCATTCTCTAGTGTTCGAACTTTCACTGTTACCTTGAAACCTTAAAAGCCCATTTATGCTCACTGTGAAGTACACAAATGGACCGTTTCATCCGGACTCTGCGTACAATATACAATTAATTTGGCGCATTTTCAATGAGGTTATAGATGAGTACCTCAACACAGAATACGGAGCAGTACCACTGGTTGTAGGGGCAGTGTTGTGCAGTACAGCCCGTGTGGCAGAAGCGGAAGACGAAAAAGAACAGAACACACCATAAACGTTGAAAGATTAACAGAAATGGCCCAACTTTTTGAGGACAGTCTGTGCCATGGACTGTACACTAGTGTCATCCTGGACAACATCTTGGAGCCAAAAACAGGACGCAACCATGTTTGGACGAACGGTGTTACATCGGTATTATGGTGTTGTTAGTGTAAACACTTACACTCGACTGCAGCTATGGGTATCTATGTCTATATTGAATAAATAGAAGATATGAAGGTCTGACTACACCGGCCAGTTGAGTTACCATAGCAACATGTCAATCAAACCCCAGTGATTTGTCAGACAATTTTACCGTAATATCTTAATAATGGAGAAAAAGTTAAAGATGGACCAGATCACTTATTAACGATCCAAATAAAATGTTTGAGACCATAATGACTCATGACAAAAAAATGTTTTGCTTTGTATTTTCAGAGAGAAATCCAATATTACTCCACACTAGCAGACGGAGCAGTCTGAACTCTGCACTGCCTTCTTGTGGATATATTACTTAACAACCACGCCGACGTGAAAAAAAAAAAAAAAAACTCATGGGAGAATGAAGGCAGCAACATTTGACATGCACCTACATATTCATGTATGTAAAGGGAGCATCGACAGGCCTTAACACTGCCAAAAGTGATCGTGTCGCTGTTAAAAATGGATGCCAGACTTTGATTAAAAATGAGAAACATGCCACCGAGCAGCACAAGCTCTGGTTTTAAAGACTATCAGACGAGTGGTTCTTGAAAACACACAGGATTTATGTTGCAGATACATCGACAGCGCTGTTTGACGACTTCAGCACCGGCCTTAGTTCTCCTGTCAGAGCTGTTGACAATATCAGGAGTGGAGAAAATCATCAGACTGATCCTTTAGCGCACAGTCATTCTTCAAACAGAGGGGAAGACAGATACGAGATGTGTGGACTTTACACCTGGAATAAATACTCATATAAACCCTCACACTCCGAGAAGGACAGGAGTAAATCTACCGTTTGAAGACATAGACACATGGTTACGTAACAAAACTAGGCAGTCGGTGAACAAAACAATCAAGTAAATGAACCAGAGTGAACAGAAAGAAAATCAAATGAACATAAAATGTAGAAAATATGCAAATTGGGTTTGGGGTTCTAAACAAAATGGACAGTTGTCAAGGAAATAAAAAAAGCACAACAAAATTGGACAAAAATGTCCCGTGTGGCAGTAGCTCAGGAGGGTCGTCTTTTTGTCTTTTGGAGTCTTTGACATCATGTTTGCCATTTTCTACCTTTGTCATGTTCATACCACTTTTACCTTGTTTTTCATTTTTTTCTTTATTCAAATAAAGGTGAACCTGGGCAAGACGAGACAGAAATGGTCTGTTTTTAAGCCGCAGTCAGTAAAACACCGTCGTCTTCGCCACGTCAGTTGGTGGCTTTTATTCCAGACAAGAATTTGCAGATTAAACAGCGATAAAGCAATGATTAGTTGCAGCACTGGCATCATTTCTGCGATCATTTTTTTCCCCCTCACATTTTCCATCACAGACCCATGCAAAAACATTTCCTTGCGATTGTGTGTTCACATCTCCTGTTGTAAGTGGATTACAGCTCTGCTCTGCCTCCGAGGGATGCTGTCGAGGAACGCTAAGTCAGCATGTGTTTGCTAAACATAAAAGGCAGGAAGAAGTCCTCGTTGTCTGCTTATCAGCTTCCCGACAAATCCTCCAGGACATGCGGCAGCTTTATGACCGCGCTCTAAATATGGACAAACGCGTTACCTCATGTGCCTCCACGACCGAGTAAAGCTGCTTGTTCACCACCCAGGTTGTGCTGCTGTGTTCTGCATCACATTTATAACCATTATGAATCTCCCGAAAGGAACAGGCAGCGTCATTGTAGCGGTTAAATGCAGCCGACGTTCACACAATGATCCACTTGTGGGCTGTGAATCAAAACAAAATGGATTTTACACATTAGATCAAAAAGCAACGTGTCAGAAGGAACCAGAGAACAGATGAGGAAAAGTCATGGACATCTATCAGTGTGGAAAAGGTTACAAAGCTCGTTATTCACAAACGGACACAACTTGGAGCAGTGATGACCCCCTCCCCCCCACCTCCCCCAAGGGCGCCTGACCAAAATGACTCCAAGAACACAACTCATCCGGGAGGTCCCAAAAGAACCAGAACAACATGTGAACAACTGCAGGCCTCACTCGACTCAGCATGATTCAACAGTAAGTTTGACAAATGCAAAAATGAATCTCGAAGGAGCAGCGACTCAAGTTCTGGTAGTCAAGTGATGAGACACGAACCAACCTGGAGATTCTGGTCCTTCTGAGGAAAACTCCCTCCGAAACATTCCGAACACGGCATCGTGTGCACTCACAGGATTTCAAGGGCATGGAAGACAACCCCAGAAGTGGAAGGCCTCATTTTGTTAATTTTTTTTGTTCATTTATTTGATTAATTTGTTCATTTGTATGATTAATTTGGTCATGTTATCTCATTTTGTTGATTTTTTTTTGTTCATTTATTTGATTATTTTGGTAATTTATTTGATTATTATTGTCATTTGAGCTCATTTTGTTGATTTTTTTAAATTTATCTCATTGTGTTGGTCATTTTATATCATTTTGTTGATATTTTTGTTAATTTATTTCAATATTTTGGTCATTTATTTGATTATTTAGGTCATTTCAGCTCATTTTGTTGAATATTTTGTTCATGTATGTTGATTGTCATTTCAGCTCATTTGGTTGATTTTTTTTGTTCATTTATTGGACTATTTTAGTAATTTCCACTAATTTTGTTGGGTATTTTGCTAAATTTTTTTTTGTTTATTTTTGCTTATTTTTCTGATTATTTTGTACATTGTAGTCTGTCTTGTATTTGTTAATTTTCTTGGTCATTTCACATCATCTTTTGTGTCTTAGTGTTACAGTTTAACTCCCGCATGAGCATCTCATGTTACCGATGGGGCCTGACTTAGCTTGGCTAAGTCCATTCTCTGAACTCCCTGAAGTGGCTCTTCAGGCCCTCCGAGGTGGCTCCTGGGGCTTTGTGATGGAAGTAACATGTTATAATAAACTAAAATGACCAAAATAAGCACCGAATGAACACAAAAATGGAAAAAAATAAGGAAAAATGACAGAAATAATCTACAAAATAAACAAAATAATTGAAAAAATTAACAAAAAAAATAAGACAAAACAGATAAAAAAATAAACGAATAAGCAAAATTATTTAAAAAAAAACGTAGAAATCTTACAAGATTAAGATGTACCTGAGTAAAACATTCAGGAAAATGAGCAAAAAAGTAAAAAAAAAAAGACTAAAATAGTCTATCACCTAAAAAAATTGATAAAAAATAAGTAAATAAATATAAAGAAAATGAACAAAAACCAACAAAACTAATGAGAAAATAATCCAGAAAATTAACAAAACTGTACAAAAACAATCAAAAAATTGAACTAAATTCCCCAAAAATGAAACAAATAATGAAATAACTGAGCAAAAAAAAAAAAGCAGGCAACTGATCTACAAAATGAATAAGTGAGAATAATGAACAAAATTAAAAAATAAAGAAATGGACAAAATAAGACAACAGAAAAATAACAAAAAAAGGAAAAAAAAACCCAAAATGAAGTAAAAAGACTAGAATAAAAAAACTGTGTTCTGTCCGTTTAATGTTGTTAAAACATACTGTAGGTCATGTGGTGCATAAAGGTTGTGCATATTTTTTGCAGCTCCAGGCACATTTTTCCCCTCTTCTTTCCAAAAATGTCTTTTTAAATTGTAAAAACCCCTGATGCAGACGAGGGTCTCTGGACCGAACAGGAAGTCACACAAAGCCTCCGCTTGTGGCTCATGAGCTGAGACATAATGGATTTTACAGATGTGCTCAGGGGCATTAGCTTTCAGAGTGACCGCTTCCTCTGTCTTAAGATGCATCTGTGTGTGTTTGCATCTAGTAAACTTTGCAGAGTGTGTGAGACGCCTGATAAAGACCGAGTCCGGACTCTGCATCCTAATCTGCTCCGGTGAGCGCGTGATAGAGCGGTGAACCTCCGCTTTCACCTCCGCTCAGCCGAACATGAAATGAAGATGGAGAAACATGCGGTTGAGGTCAATTTAAAGAGAAAGGCAGTGTAATCGTTGCATCAGCGCTGCATCACATTATGGATTATAAAGAAAACGCAGGCGGTGTTCTGTTCCCGGTGCGGCTCTGACTGTGAGATTTCAACTGTTTCATCTTGTGTTATGGAGCCATTTGCACTGAAAGCACTTGATCGCATCGGGCTTTATAGGTTTTGGATAAAGGCCTCATTTGCATGGTTGTGTTCACACAGTTTGCATTCCAGCAAGTCATAATGCTCACTTAAATTTAATAGAGGGAGATTGGGGGAGGTCATACGACCGGAGGCTGAATGTCACACAGACCACCTCTCCCGGTTCACTCACGCTTTTTACACATTCCTGCAGAGAAGAGGGGGCGTCGCGTCCTTTGGCAATGCAGGGGTCATCGTTGTCTGCAACATGGACCGTGGCCTCAGTCTCACTCCTGTCGTTGACTGCACGCATGTTCCTGGACGTTCTTTAAGCAGCCATACAAACGTTTCATTTGTGATGCTTCAAGGGCAGTGGTTCAAAAACTTTTTTTCTAGGGACCCAATTTTTACAAATAGAAAACTAATCTATAAGTCATGAGGATGAGTGAATTTGGGCACAGATGAACCTGTGGAAGGTCCTGTGAACATGTGGAAAATCCTTAAAGTTATAATACAGTGGTACCTCGCTATACGAAATTAATCCGTTCCGGCGTGACGTTCATACGGCAATAACCAACATCGGGAAGGGTTGTCCCCATAGGAGTATATGTAAATATAATATTAATCTGTTCCCTGATCCATGAAAACTCCCATATAAAGTATATATTACACACCCGTACGTGCACATTTGTTCATTGTTATTATATGAAAAGGAAGTTATGTTAATTATCTGAAAAGGAAGCATGAAATTAGTTATATAAATGATGTAGAATGTCTTCTTACCTTGACTTATGACACGGCTGATGCTGTGTGTCTCAGCTCACTGTGTCATACATGCATCTCATGGGCTGCACGCGTTTTGTAGGCTTTTGTTTACAGATGTCTGAGGCTACGGTATTGTTAGTGCGTTGCTAGGTTGGTAGCTGCTGATATTAGCTAGCTAGCGGGAACATCACAGTCACTTCTGGGTGGAAGTGGGCCAGAGTTCACTTCCATCTCTTTTGTAGCGCGATGTTTTTTGCAGTTGCCGGGACGCATTTTTGGCCAAAATTTTTTTCATGCCGTAAATATTTCGTAGGGGGAAACGTTTGTACAGCGAGGTACCACTGTACCACCGTCGGCCACCGGGGCACCATTCATTCAGCTCCAAGAAGCCCCGACTTCCATAGAGTTACATTGGACTTCTCTGTGAAAATAGTCAGTGAATACATTTTTGTCATGAGTCATCGTGGTCTCAGACGTTTTATTTGGACCCTACAGCAAGTGATCTGGTCCACCTTTAACTTTTTGCTGCGTTATTAAGACATTAAAGCAAATAATCCAACAAATCTACTGTATGCTATGTGGGGTTTGGCAAGTTGCTAAAGTAACTCAATTCACCAGCGGAGACAAACTGAGTGGGACGTTCATATCTTCTATAGTTGTATGAGAAAGTTTGGGCACCCCTGACGATTTCAATTATTTTCATTTATAAATCACACTCACTGGAGGCTATAGGAAGCACCTAGAGGCTGTTATTTTTAAAGGAGGCTCAACTAAATACTGATGTGATTTTTCTGTTTTTTGGGTGCCCAAATTTATGCACGTGTCTAATTTTGTTTTGATGCATATTGCACATTTTCTGTTCAGCCAATAAACCTAATTTCACAGCTGAAATATTATTGTGTCCATCAGTTATTTGATAGATCAAAATTAAATTGCTGATCAGACACCTTCTGATGTATGAAAAAAAATTGTCAGGGGTGCCCAATGACCAATTTTGAAGAGATGTAGGCTAGAGAAATCACAGTTTTGTTTTGTTTTTGTGCTTTGTAAGACATATTAAAACTTAATAATTGGATTTAGGTAAAGGTAACAGCCTCTCATTCATTGTGAGGAGTATCTTCTTCTTCTCCTCCTTTCGGCTGCCCCCCTCAGGGGTCGCCACAGCGAGGAGTATGATGATCACAATAATCAGTAGTACAGGACAGTGCATGCCTCAGCCAAGGCTGTTGTTCACCCAAACAATTATGTTTTGACCAAGGAGGTCATGTGATCATGTTGGTTTGTCTGTTTGTCTGCAGCATTAATCAAAAACTACTGGATGGATTTTGATGAAATTTTCACCAGAGGAATCCCTTGGGCAATGGATGAACCACTCAGATACAGGAGGTGATTGGTGCAATATTATTGATAACAATAGAAAAAATGTGAAAAATGGCCCCATCTCACAATTTTTAAAGAAAGTGAAAAATATATCTAAAATCCGCACCCTGAGCTGAATTACACCCAGGTTATTTTGTTAATTTTTATTCATTCACTTGATTACTTTGCTCATTTTAGCTCATTTTTAGCCCTTCCCCCATCCCCCGAGGAACAGCACTGAGCTCTTCTCCACTAATGTAAAGTGAGCAGAGGCATCCTGCTGCGAAGCCATCACAGGTGTCACAGATGCCGACATGGTTGGATGTGCGACTCCCCGCCTCGTCGCCGCGCCACAATGACGGGAGGTTCAAAAGCTTGTTCATATCCGGCTGCCCAGCAGCCTCTGGACTTATCTGCTCTCATTTAAACGCAGTCAAATGTAATAAGCACTGTTTTCTTGGGCCCTTTTTTGATATTAGCATTTCAAAAGGCGGCAAACATGCGTGGCAGGAAGTGGGGTTTGTGCTCCAATCAGCGGTGTTAAAATATGGAAATGCGATCGCCACTCACCAGAGCATTTTGTTTGCAGCATAAACAACTGCTGACTTATCAGGATTCATAAAGTACAGCCAATTTCCCTCTGTTGTTTCGCGAGGGGGTGGGAAGCAGACATGTGAGAATGGAAGCGGCAGGGTTTTCACAGTCGAGGGTGCACGCCGAGGGGAAGTCACACCGAATAAATGGCTGCTTATCAGTAAGGAGGAAGTGCTGAGGCATAGCTGCAAGCGACGTGGAGCTGTTGCCGATGAGCTGCTTTCTTCAAAACGGTCAGCGAGAAGGGGACGCTGAGACGAGTCCACCGCCGGCCGTCTGTGTCTCTGTGTCCCCTGGCAGCAAATCAAAGGAGGCAGGTAGAACAATGGCGGACGCACAAGTGAAGACGGGGACGTGAGCAGAGGTAGGTAGTCTTCAAGTACTTTTAATCCTTTACATGTGTAGCCCGGGAATTAATTGAACTCACAGGACACAATAAACTGGGGTTCGTTGCAGCAAATTTATTGTCACAGGGACAAATTT
>JAQQAE010020896.1:0-10582 GCA_029823295.1 Pseudamia nigra | reverse complement strand
AATTTAAAATGAAATTGACTTTTATTATAATTATGATAATGATGTCTGGTTATGTTAGGCCAGCAAAGAAGGCCTTGCTGGCCCTGACGGCCCACCACTGTAAAAAATCACAAAAATAATAAATTATTTGAATGAAAATGGATGAAACCTTGAATAAAATGAATGAAATAAATGACAAAACAGTCTACGCCCCCCTCCCCCAAAAAAATAAAATAATGAGCAAAATAACTGCGGGGGGAGGAGGGGGGTCCTGAATCATGTATTTTCCTCATTAGTCCACACATGCAGACACACATTATTTTTTACATAACATAATCAATCAATCATAATCAATCAAATGACTTTAAAAAAATCAATAAACTTTGTTAAAAAAATCAACAAAAAAAATAAGAATATTAATAGAATTAAACCAATCAACCCAAATAACCAAAAAATGAGGAAGCATGAACAAAATAGTTAAGGAAATAGTCGAACAAAATAATCAAGAAAGTAAAGAAAAAAAAATTACCAAAACTATGAAGAAAATAATAAAATAAATAAATAATATGACCAAAAGTGAGCAACGAAATAAAGAACATAATGAGCAAAATATTTAAGAATGTTAGTAGAAAAAAGAGAATCCTCAAGAAAATTTACAAAAATGACAAAATAATCAAAAAAGACAAACATAATTAACAAAAATGATCAAGGAAAAAACTTAAGTGAATAAAACAAGTAAAAATAAGCTACAAAATAAAGAAAAACATACCGGATAATGATGGAAAAATAAAAAATGAAGAAAATAAGAAACAAAATGAACTTAAAATGAGTAATGCTTTTAGTGTAAAGTACCAGTCACTATAACAATTCTAATAATGTTGTAATTATAAATATAATTAAATGCAAAAGTTAACTCCACATTTCTCATCAATCTTGTACAAAATTGTAAAATCTGATGTACGTGCCCAAAGAGGTAGAGGTTATGTCATCACATATAATACTATTAAACTGATGAAACGATGTAAAATTGTTGTTGCGATGCTGACTTTCTCCACCAGAGGGAGCAACACTTCACCACATGGATTTATATTTGTCTTATGTAAAAAGGCTTCCTGGATTCACACACAGTGTCTAATTATCATTTTCCGAAGCTAAAATAAATCATGGACATGTATTTTATCGGTTTTCTTAATTTTCTTGTATTTTGTTGTTAATTTTAAGCTCACGTCTTCATTTCTTCGCTTATTTAGCTCACTTCGGTGGTCATTTTTGTAAATGTTTGATCATTTTGGAGGTTACATTATTTATTTTGTAAATTTACTTTATTATTTTGACCACTATGTTGCTTCTTTTGTTCATTTTAATTTTTCTGGTTATTCTGATCATTTTTTTGCTCATTTTGTTTTTTTTTTTGTTAATTTACTGGATTGTTTGGATCATAAAATAATAAAATAAATCATGGGCATGTCATCCATTTACATATAGTCTGAATCACCTTCTGAACAGTGAAAAACATATTGAATGCGTTCCCTGTTTTATGCATTTTCATATATTGTGAACTCTCTTTAATGACGATTGCACATCACCAGTGACCCCTATAGGTCACAGTTTGCACATGCACTGCAACAAGACTGGAAACAGAGGCATTTTTTGTTAACCTGTTGTGCATAAGCAATTCTTGTTCAAGAGTCAAACAAAGACCACAGGACGAAAAGAAAGTTGCCACATCTCACCATGCATCAATGCACACAAAAAAAGAAACACAATCTTCAAAGGCAGAGGCTAAACTCGCGTTCAGAGCATGATTTAACCTGGATACTGCAGCTCATGACGACTGAATGACCAGGAAGTATCACCTGGACACAAAAACACACCGAGGAATATCTGAAAAGATGGAAACTGGAGGTATGAGTGATGTGAACTCAGAGATGATCCAGTTGAGGAGATGGAAAAACAAGGATGCTCACAGGAAAGCCTACTCTTCAGGAGAACAGACATCTTCAAAACAAATACAGCCCACACATGATAAGTGGTTTCATATGGTATCAGGTTTCCTTACAAACAAAACACACAGTAACAGCAGGCAAATACGTGTTTCATGTACAGTACATAGAGGAAACTAATAAGACAAAATCCACCAAGTCATATTAGTGTTTAATGGAGAAGACTCTGCTGTCAACTAGTGTTTCTCAGCTGGTTTCACTTTTACCTTTTCACTTTTACCAGACACATATATTATTTTTTTTATAAACAAGTAAACATACAATCTGAATTTATTTGGAACAAAATATGCACCTACAGTTATGGAATAAATTAAGAGACCATGATCATATTCTCTGATTTTACTGTTTCCAGTAGGGCTGTCAAACGATAAAATTTTTTAAATTTGATTAATCACAGGGTCACTGTGGATTAATTTTGATAAATCACGACTGATCTTCTTCTCCTTTCGGCTGCTCCCCTCACCCATTCATTATTAATCTAAATTAATCACATTTTGTGGGAATAAAAACACTTATGATAGAAGGTGATGTAGACACTTCATATAACCCTGATTTTCTTACTTTTCCTCATTAAATCAAATGGTTCAGGTCAGTAAAATGAGGTGTGATTGTGTTGAGTTCAACAGATTAAATGGATGTCATACATGTAGAGATGATGAATTCAGAAACACCTTGCAGTTGTCCTTTAATTTTTTCCAAAGCCGTACTTTTCTCAAAAAGTAACAATCAAACAATCCCAAAGCCATTAAAAACCTGGTAAAATAAAAGAAATTAATATAATAACCACAAGATCTGAAAATATCCACAAAAAGAGAAAAACAATTAAGACAATGAACAAAATACATAAAATTCAGAAAAGGTAACAAAAAAATGAACAGAAATTGAATACCATCCTTTAGAAAATGCGCAATGAGCAAAGTAGTCAAGAAAATCTACAAAAAACAGGAGAATAATCAAGAAACAACATAACAAAGACAAACAAATTGAACAAATTCCCTAGAAAATGAACAAATACCCAGGAAAAATTCAAGGCAGTTCAGAACAGAAGAAGCTTCCTGGATGGGTAGTGAAACGTCCTCAAACCAAATTTCCAGTCCAGTCGACAGAAGGAAACCCACACGCCTTGGATACAATGACCTGGATGACTGAGAATCTTCACAGACACCCAGAAAAATTAAGAGTTGTAATACCACTGTTTACCACTGGGGACATCATTCAGCGGACTCCAAGAAGCCTTGACTCCCACAGAGTTACATCAGACTTTTATCTGAAAATACTCAGTGGATACATTTTTGCCATGAGTCATCATGGTCTGAAATGTTTTATTTGGACCTTCTAATAAATGATCGGGCCCATCTTTAACTTATTGCTCTGCTATTAGGATATAACGGCAACTAATCTGACAAATCACTGCTGTTGTGGGCTGTGATTGACAGGTTGCTGTGGTAACCCAACTAGCCAGCGAAGTCGGCCGAGTCCAACCTTTGTATCTTCTACTTATTTAATAGAATGTAGTTTTACCTGGGATACACTTGGCTGTAGTTGTGGTTCACTGTCTGCTGCCCTTTGGCCAAATATGGTTACATCCTGTTTTTGGCTCCAAAATGTCATCCAGGAAGTGACAACCCAATTGCCTCAAAATGGCCGTTTGGAAACCAACAGGTGACGTCATGGTCTCTTTGCCATAAATATCTACAGTCTGTGGTCTTGAGCCACTTGTTGAGAAGCACTGCTGTAAATTAGAGTATCCTCAACAGTAAAATACATTCCATACACTACAAGTTGAGCTAAAAGTTACAGTGAAACAGATTAAATGTTGTACTGTAAGCAGTGTCAGCAAAAGAATCCTAGTGTTTGTCGTTAAACTGGTACAGAAACTGTATGTATGTATAAAATGTCCAACCTTAGAGCAGAAATAGACCTGTTTACAGCCTGGTACAAACAAACTTGCATAAATTTAAATACATTTATATAGAACTCAGTCTCAGTGAAGACCACCAACACCCATGTCATGTTCAAAGTCATGTAAATCTCCTTACTTCTCCATTCTGATGCTTGGTTTTGACTTCAGCAGCTCGTCTGGACCATAGTACATGAATAAAAGTGCTGAATTGCCTCTGTGTGCTCTAATGATTCTAAAGAACAGTGTCAGTACATGTACCTAATGAAGTGGCCAGTGAGTGTATACAGTCTGTGACTTAAAAGTGCTGCGGGGTAAACCAGACAGTCTTCTCCATACATTAGTCCCACCTGTTTTTTCCTGAACTCCAGCCTCTGGTTTAAACATCCTTGTATTTTCTTTCAGATATGTCACACTCAGGGGATAAAATGAATCAAATGATCTTTATAGATGAAAGGGAAGTGAAGCCTGTAGCGCAGACGAAACAACTAAAGACAGTGGGTTTTTAAATAACATTACTGCTGTCTTCCTTTTATGTTGCAAATGAAGCTGGAAATAACAGCCGGAGCCCACTCGAAGATGCCTCTCCACCTTCTGCCGCCTCGGAGACTCTCAGATCTCTGAGCAAATCACACATTCTCCTAAACACGTCGGAGTGAAGCCATTAAAGCTAATGTGCCGGTTGAGCTTATTTTAACCACATAACCAGAGGCTTCATTTAAGTTGGCACGTACTCAGTATTTAACGTTACTGTTGAAAGCAGCTCATGTCATTTTTATGGACTCAGAGGAGCCACTCGTCACTGGAGGCAGCTCCGCCACGAGATGAGATGAGGACTGAACGCAAAAGATAAACCTGTCAAATAATATTAACCTTTAGTGCATACATAATATAATTGTACTAATGAATAAACGTAAAGCAAACTAATTGAATTAGTGTGTGATTCATGCCACCGGATGATTCAGAAGGAGTAATTATTAAATCAAATGAAGGGCGGTTCAGCCTCGTATAATACAGAAAATGAACTTTAGGATTAAAAATGATCAGAAGAGACTTCAAGTGAAATGGATAAAAGTCACGTTATGATTCATTACACGCATTAGAAAAGCTTTTAACAAGAAAAATATAATGAAAGACTTTCACTGAAACAGCTTGTGTTTTTGTATGCTCCACTCGTTTTCAGAAACACAGCATCTGTACAACATCTACATGTGAAATAAATCCTCAGTGTTTACTCACATGCCCCGGCTGTCTCAGACTTTACACCGGATCTTTACACGTTCACATCAGAGGTCAGAGGTCAGAACTATGAGTGATGTCAACTCCAAGGTGACCACATTCCACCTGAGAAGCTGGAAAAACAGACAATCACAACAAACTCAGCTCTTTTGGAGTTTACACTAATTCAAAACAAATATAAACTCTACCTGATAGTGTAAGTCTGGGGTCTGCGATATTAGCCCCCTCTCCAGTGGCTCCTGTGGCTTTGTCCACTGAAGGATGTAACACATTATAATAAATCAAAAGGAGCAAAATAAGCTCAAGAAAAAAGAATTCCATTAAGAACAAAAAGTAAGACAAAACTGATGCGAAAAGTCTACAAAAATGCACAAGAGAAAACAAGATAATACATTAAATGATCAAAAATCAAGAAATGATTTGATCAAAGAAAAATTAAGAAAATGAACACAAAAAGTACAATTATGAACACAATACTGAAAGAAAAATATAATCTCATAAGATTAAGACAAATTTGCAAAAAAATCAGAAAAAAATTACTAAGATAGTGGGCACAAGATAAAATATCCAACAAAAAGAACAAAATGGTCAAGTAAACGAATATAAACAAAAAATGAACAAAAACAGACAAAACAATGTATGACTTATTCCACGAAAATCAACGAAATCCATATCATAATATATATAATATAATTCAGGAAAAGAAACACATTTCACAAAAGCCAATGAAATAATTTTAAACAATGAACAATCATGAACAAAAAATTAACAAAAAAATCTGCAAAATGAACAAAAATGAGCCAATATAGTAATAATTAGTAGTAATGATAATAATAATAATAATAATAATAATAATAATAATAAAAGTCACAAACAACTGACAAAATAATCAAGGAAATAAATTTAATATTAAGAAAAATTAACTAAATGAACAAACAAACAAAATGAACAAAAAAAGCTACATGTTGTATGTCATGTGATATGTAAAGGGTTTGAACATTAGTTGCAGCTCTAGACATTTTTTTTCTTTCTGTTCAAAATTGTCTCTTCAGATTATAAAGGTTGCTGACGCCTGCTCTATGTGGAATTTACATGTACAGTGTGGTAACATGCCTAAGGATAAAAACTGAACTTAGTGATATGTATGACTGCTTTATAATTAGAGATCCAACAGAATTGCTATAAATTAGCAGTTTTCACTCAACTGATGCAACTTGCAGCCACGTTCACTTGTGGTGGGGTCATTTCAACGTTCCAAGTTGCAGGCATTCCAGTTGAAATCCATGACAAGGAACTCCAGAGTTCAACTGAAATCTGCTCTACAGACGCAGCAGCACCAAGTTACACCATCTGTGATGGAGCCATGAGTCACATCAGGTCCTAGACTGTAGTACGTCCAGTGTCCACCAGGGGCTGAATCAAAATGTGAGTCAATCCCCAAAGAGTCTCATGATAACATGTATATAAACTATAGAGCAGAGCTAAACATGTTTACAGCCTGGTACAAACAACAGGTTTGGTCTCAAAACTTTATTTCCACCTCTGTGACAGTGTACCGGTGAATTTGCACATAAAGCATTTGTTAAGATCCACATCCTGATATTTGTCCATAATTAAGGGCATATGTGATTTGAGTCTACCCCTTCCAGACGAAGCTTTTCACCCAGGTCGCTAACAGCTGGGGCGGCTCAATGCGGTACTTACGGGACAAATGAATTGAACTGGTTAGGAATGAGGGCGCACTTCGGTGATGGAACTGCAGCTTGTAAACAAACTTTCACCAGAAAGTATAATCATCTGGTTGACTGGCTTGATATGAATGGACAAAAGCAGGGTGGGACCTGGGTCAGCTAACCTGGGTCTGACCTGGGTTGTTAGTCTGAAAGGAGTATTGAACAGGCATGTCAGAGGCAAAGCCTTCAACATTTCATTAAATCCACATTACACCCATTAACATGCCACCTCAAAGTCTATGTTTAGGATCACAGTGAGTAGACAGTAATGCAAAAAACTCTTCAGAAACCCATGTATGACATAACAGAGGGTTTGTCCATCTTTTAAGTATATTCTGTGAATAGGAAATGGTATTTAGTTAAGCTACGGTCACACAGTTCCTATGAATTCTGAAGTTCGCAGACATTCATTGAGGGGGCAAAGTTTCTTAGGAAGTTGATATGGCTGCCATTCAATTTGTAAAAGCAACTCGAGGCATTCTTGAGAAACTGAGGTGCTTTTCTGTTGTACTTTGGCCCTAGAGTTCTTATATTCTTCGTAAGGGTGCCTTGGGATCTTTCTACAGCATACTTATGTCCATCTAATGAAAATGTGTAGTCTTAAGATGGCCCTACGGCAGCCCTGTGTGCAACTCCAGGCACTTTCAAGTTGTTGCTAGGAAGACTTTAGGGCTTTTGGCACAATTTGTTGGGGTATACAAGTAGTGGCCCTACACTCTTCAAAAATTTGTGTCTGAGTGATCATCACATCTGCTAGAAAATTTTAAAGATGGCAGTAATGCCGAGAAGACTACTGCTGCCTCATGAAGAAGAAGAATATCAAGCGGTTGTAGCTGCTGCTTTGGTTTGGCAGTGGCAGGAAGAGAGAAGGTGGCGACGCTGGTGGGTGAGACCTTGGATACAGAGGCGGCACCTCTACGGGCTGTAGGAGACTGTTCACCGAGATGGACCACGAGTCGGAAGGCACAGTAACTACATGGCGTACCTCCGGATGAACTGTAACACCTTTGTGATGTGTTGCATCGTGTTGTCCAAAGTGAGAAGCGTATTTATCCAGAAGCAACAGTATTTCATCATGGTCTATTTTTATGTACTTATACAAGCATGGAGTTCTCATGTTGTTCCTAAGGCATTTGTACTCCCACCCTATGCCGAGAGATTTTGCAGGGTGTTTGTAGAAAATCATGGACAAGACCATCGACCTGGCTATGAACTTACCAATGGTCTATGAACACTGGATTCTCCAACAGATGCCTTAAGGCCGTACGAAATGGTCCGACTATCGTTTGCATGGTGTTTGCAGCCGTTTGTAAGGGTATTTGTGACTGTAGCTTTACACAGAGAGTAGAGGTGCAGCTGGACAGTTAAGCTCAGTAACATCTTCCATAGGTAGATTATTGTCTTTTTAATCAACCTACAGTGCATCCACTTAGACACACGTGACACTTTAATATAGAACTGATTGTAAAACGGTCTTGATTGTGCTGTGATGCTGTCATCTTAAGGTATTGATAGATGTGGTTTGATGTGTCTTTTTGAACTTTAAAAACATTGTCTAATGCGTTTGATTTAATGTAGCACCAAATAAACTAAATCTGAGATCGTCTTGTTACAGAGACAAAATAAAAATGCGTATCAATAAAAAAATCATCATCATTACAAATCACAACATAAAAAATAACGGTAATCATGAGAAAGATCATTATGGATTTACCTCCATGGTTCACATTGAAGCTTCTGGATTTGCTTATATTTGACTTGTTTACATATCGACAACGTGCAGGATTATAGTCATTACACATTTATCCGTGATTTGTGTCATTTAGTCACGCTCATCTGCTTTGTGTAATAGATGCATCAGTCGATTTTCATGTGTTAAATGATTTGTGTGAATTCTGGCCCGAGGACGACTATGACTTGTTTTTTTATGCTTCAGTGAACAGCAGACACAGATGATCAGTCTGCAGATCTGTGCACAATCTGAGTCATTTCCTGTAGCAAAAACTGTCAGACGTGGTTTATGACGAAATAGTTAAAACTTGTTGTTTCTGTCACGTGAAATAAGCCTTTAGATTTTTAAAGTAGAGAATGTCTTTAAACACATACAAAATGGACAGATAAAATGTACAAAACATAATCCAACAAAGAATTTAAGTTGAATTCACTAAATTTATCTTAGGTGTGATAGATTTAGTTTATACCAGACATGTAATGATAATGATTTATGCTGCTTAACATTTTTATTTTCTCTTTTGGTTTTTATGTTGTTTAAATGATAATGTTTCAACATGTAGCTTTCACACATGGTGTTCACCACACTGGACTGGAACGAGGTGACATTACATTTATTGTAATTAAAAAATAAGACAAAAGAAAAAGGCACAATAAGACAGTGAGTATTTTGACTTAAAATGAACAAAATAATCAGGAAAAAGAAACGTAAGCAGGAAAAGATACACAATATTGATGCAGATCAATAAATGTGAATCCGATCTGAAGAAAATGAACAAAACAGTCAAGAAAATAAACCAAGTAAAATGAAGAAAAATGAACAAAAATAAACAAAACAAGACGGAAAATAAACAAAATGAGAAAAACAATCAAGAAGTTGTAAAGAAATGAACAAAGAAGAAGAAAAACAAAATAAATTAACCAAATTTTATGCAAAAAGATGAAAAATTAACTAAAACCAGTCAAGAAAATGCTTTTGAAAACTGCACAAAAAGCTAAATCTGTTTCTGAGGTGTAAGAGGTGGATACATGGCTCCTGGTTGATAGATGTCGTTGACCAGGTCGTACTTAGTCTGCTGTTGTTCCTCTGGACAAACAATGCTGGTGCAAGCACGCTGTTGTGGAGTGATGAACATTTACTGCTCTTTAGCTTGTCTGGTGGTCCGCCCCCCTTCAACATTTCAATAGTTCGATCCCGGTCAGGTTGTCCCATTCGTGGCAGTCTCACAGATGTCATTTTCTCCAAAGCTGTGGTGTCTTTTTACAGGGCTGGATATGTCTGACAGAGGAGTCAATTGAGTCTGGTTGAATTCTGAATTATCATAAAGACAACCACGCATGTATTTGAACAACTACTGAGAAAAGCTCTTCACAAATTGGACCAGAACTAGAGTGGTGTGCATTTAGTTCATTAGATTTCACCCCCATCTTACACATGAAGTATAAATACATTAATTCATTAAAAAAAATTAATAAATATTGTAAGTGTATAAAATAAGACAGAGAACAAAAAACAAAAAAATAAACAATACAAGAAAACCGTGAATTAACAAATTCCCCGCTGTATATTTGACAAAAATGTGCATCAAAGAAAAATTCACAAATTCACTTTCAGAACCTACCAAGGTCAAGGTCAAGATCAGGTCATGTGGTATACCGGACGTCTTCTCCCTGTTCCTACTAGATACATATAAAAATGTCAGAGCCCCAGATCTACTGTAAATGCTAGATCTCTAGAGCCCAAAAGGTGGTGGGGTCACCAAATGACCCTGTGACCTACTTATATATGAAAATGAGGTCACGGTCACTATGGTAACTGTGATGCCTTGAAGCATTTGTTTATTCTTTGCATAGATAGTTTCCATTTAATAAATGTTTTGTCCTTTATTTTAGTTAAAATATAAAATAATTGTAGATAAGGTTTACTTTGTTTGCACAGGTAACTTTATTTTGAAGTGCCTCATCAGTTTACCTCACATCCTGTCTATTACTTCCTG
>JAQQAE010020895.1:0-10582 GCA_029823295.1 Pseudamia nigra | reverse complement strand
CATACTTTATATGGGAGTTTGTCGTGGGTCCAGAACGGATTAATTAGTTTTACATGTATTTTTATGGAAAAA
This sequence comes from Pseudamia nigra, assembly GCA_029823295.1. NCBI lineage: Eukaryota > Metazoa > Chordata > Actinopteri > Kurtiformes > Apogonidae > Pseudamia > Pseudamia nigra. The sequence goes on along the minus strand of JAQQAE010020895.1, from coordinate 10,510 downwards.
GTCGCATCGGACAACAACTAATTCGGATAAAGGCCGTGACGCCGGAACGGATTGTCGTCGTTATCCAAGGCACCACTGTACTTTTAAAAGTGATGTATCAAATCCTTTCTGATGTGAATATTAGACAAATGATCAGTTTTAATTTCAGTTAAAAATGAGAGAGACATTTGGATAATTACTCAGAGACAGAGTGTTTTATGCTATACCTGAATAAAAAGGTCATTTCCTCAGTGGGTTAATAACTGACTCCTCCTGAGCTGCCACCTTATCGTGGTGGAGGGGTCCAGTAATCCTAGGAGCTACAGTATCTTGTCGGGGGCTATATGCCCTTGGTAGGGTCACCCAAGGCAAACCTAGGTGAGGTCCTAGGTGAGGGTCCAGACAAAGTGCAGCTGAAGAAGACCCTCATGATGAGCACAAAAAATGGGTTCAAGTTACCATCGCCCGAAATTCTGGTCTACCATCTGGCATCTCAGGAGGGGGAAGCAGTGTACCATTAACACTGTGTACAGTGGAGACGGGGTGCTGCTGACCTCCACTAGAGATGTTGTGGGTTGGTGGGAGGAATACTTCGAGGACCTCCTCAATCCTACCAACATGCCTTCCTTCGGGGAAGCAGAGCCTGGGTACTCTGGAGCGGGCTCTCCAATCTCTGGGGCTGAAGTCACCGAGGTGGTCCAAAAACTCCTCAGCGGCAAGGCCCCAGGGGTGGATGAGATCTGCCCAGAGTTCCTTAAGGCGCTGGATGTTGTGGGGCTGTCTTGGTTGACATGCCTCTGCAACAGTGCATGGTCATCGGGGGCAGTGCCTCTGGATTGGCAGACCGGGATGGTGGTTCCCTTCTTTAAGAAGGGGGACCAGAGGGTGTGTTCCAACTATAGGGGGATCACACCCCTCAGACTCCCTTCTGGTATGGTCATTCCAGGATACTGGAGAGGAGGATCCGTCAGATAGTCAAACCTCGGATTCAGGAGGAGCTGTATGATGTTTCATCCTGGTGGTGGAATGGTGGACCAGCTCTACACTCTCAACAGGGTCCTGGAGGATGCATGGGAGTTTGCCCAACTGGTCTACATGTGTTTTGTGGACTTGGAGAAGGCATTTGACTGTGTCCCTCAGGGAGTTATTGTGGGGAGTGCTCCTGGAATATGGGGTGCTGGACACACTGATTAGAGCTGTTTGGTCCCCGTATGACCGGTGTCAGAGCTTGGTCCACATTGCTGGCAGGAAACCAGACTCCTTTCCAGTGAGGGTTGGACTTCACCATGGCTGCCCTTTGTCACTGATTCTGTTCATAATTTTTATGGACAGAATTTCTAGGCGCAGTCAGGACATTGAGGGAGTCCGACTTGGTGACCTCAGGATTGGATCTCTTCTTTTTGCAGATGATGTGGTTCTGTTGGTTTCATCAGGCAGGAGATCGACAGGCGGATCAGTGCGGCATCTGCAGTAATGCGGACTCTACATTGGTCTGTTGTGGTGAAGAAGGAGCTGAGCTGAAAGGCAAAGCTTTCGATATACTGGTCAATCTACATTCCTACCCTCACCTATGATCATGAGCTTTGAGTCTGACCGAAAGAACAAGATACAGGATACAAGCAGCTGAAATTAGTTTCCTCCACAGGGTGGCTGGGCTCTCCCTTAGAGATAGGGTGAGAAGCTCAGTCATCCGGGAGCAGCTCAGAGTAGAGCCGCTGCTCCTCGGTGTTGAGAGGAACCAGATGAGGTGGCTTGGGCATCTGGTCTGGATGCTTCCTGGACGCCTCCCTGGGGAGGTGTTCAGGGCATGTCCCACTGGGAGGAAACTCTGTAGGAGTTTCTCCATTTTGTGAACACCCAGGACACGCTGGAGGGATTATGTCTGTCGGCTGGCCTGGGAATGCCTCAGGGTCCCCCCAGAAGAGCTCGATGAAGTAGCCGGGGAGAGAGAAGTCTGAACTTCCCTGCTCCAGCTGCTGCCCACACGACCCGACCCCAGGGAGAAGCAGTAGAAAATGGATGGTTAATAACTGAGAAAAAAAATCTGAAATTTTTTTGTAATAGTGGGCCAATAATTCTGAGTTCATCTCTTTTATTTTTTTGTTTTTTATGGTTTTGGCAACTGCACTTGGGGACATATTCAAAGTTCTCTAGATTTTTCAGATCTGACAGACCTTTGTTTACTGAAATAATGATGGCCTGTCTTTTCTCTTTCCTTAACTGCCTCTTGCCATAATATAGATTTGTACAGTAGTTGTAGTAGCACTAATAGAGCTACTGACTCTCTATCCACCATTCCACTGCACAAGACAGCTGATGGTCTAAGCACAATATGAAGGCAAGAAATGGCAAAAACTTTTGACAAGACACACCTGTGAGTTCCAGGTGACTACCTTGCGAATCTGCAATGCCGTCATCAAAACTAAATGTGGACAATCAAAAATGTAACACGTTTTAGGTTGTTCAACATTTTCTTTCTACAAAATTCCATACATGTTCTTGCAGATTAGATGTTTGTATTAATGTACAATGTGGAAAATGGTAAACATAAAGAAAAAACACTGAAGGAATAAACGTACATACTTTTAACTAGTAGTATATATAAACAATTAACAATATAAACAGACACAGTGAACAGAGCTCCGTCAATTCTTAGATAGATCACCTTTTTAATAATACAGATTCTCTTCTGTTCTATACAATAACACATAATATAAATCTTATACAATACTAATATTTCTCTATACACATGATCATAAATGTACATTACAGTATACACACATATAGTATTAACACAAATACAATTACATATATCATCTCTTTACAGTTACTTTTCAACTCGCTCAGAGTTCATCACAATGGCTGATTTTCTGTCCGGCAGATGATTGTGACCAATAAAAGTTATCTTTGACTAAAACCCAAAGCAGACACTTCAATATTTACATCCCTGAAAATGTACATGAATACACAAGATCTCTTGTCTTCTGTCTGGCTCACAAATAGTGTAAAAGGGTTGAGAATGGAGGAGAAAATAGCCCAAAGGTTGTGGAGCTCTTCAAGACTTGAGCCCATATAAAGTTTAAAGTGTAGTGCTCTACCTACTTAATGACATAAATCTTAACCTACTGTAACATCCATAATACGGGTTTATTGTTTTATATCCAGCACATTTTGAAATGAGACCTGAAGCCCTGAGGAGAAAGAGAGACACAGATACAGTGTAACATGTCCAGGACTCAGTCCAGAAGCTGACAGAGGTCTGTCTGCCTCTGCACCCTTTCAAAGTGCAGTCCAAAAGCAGTGACTCTGTCCTCCAGAGCAACAATCGGCTAACATGAAAGCCCGTCCCAAATCAGCAGTTGTTTTTACGTTCCATGTTAGGATTTGTCTAGGTAAGATGCTAGTTTACCTGCAGTGAGAACACAGATAGTTTCAGTGGTGTTTTCACAAAAATTGCCCTTTGATTTTCATTTTAAACTCAAGTGATACAATTTCAGAAGTATTACAGTGGCCTGTCATATACACATAGTTACAGTTGCTCCACATAATTTGCTTTTATATCATACCCAGGGGCTTCTTGCTGTTAAATGAGAAGATTAAGTCCCCTTTTTTTCTCTCTTCCCTCTGTCATCTCAACCACAAATATAAAACCAACATTTCTTTGTTCCCATCCTAGGGGTCATTGCTTTGCACGTGAATTATTGCACATATCCATAGGCACACACGCACATTTTTTTCATTATGCAGACACACAAACACACAAGCATACATGCAAGCATTCAAACCCAGTCACACAAGTGCCCACATCTACACCACGGTTAAGACTGTTATTGTCAAGAACTAATTATCCAAAAACAACAAAGCAAAATAACTATGCCTTTTAACTTCACCTTGCACACATCCCCTTAAATTATGGTGCTCGTTGTCCTTTTATTATGCTTCCTGGTAGTTTTACATACGCCTGCAAACCTTGAATCTGAATGCTTGCATTTGCCTGACATTAATTTTCTCTTCCTTTTAATGAATATGCACTTTTAGTCAGATACATTGTTGTAAACATACACCAGCACATTCAGCACCACAAGACTGTATTAATAACTCAGTTAAGGCATGAAAACAAGATAAGGAAAGAAAAAGAAGTAATATATACTTTTAATTTTTTTTTCTCACTGAGAATATCTGTGCAGGTAGATATTGGTGTGCTTTCACAGATAATGCATAAATGCCGATCAGTGTGCATTAAGTTCATGTTCATGTGTGTGTAGGGAGCAAATGGAGTGTGTGTATATATGTGCATTAGTATATACACATGCAAGTTAAAAGTGCATGGGAGTAATAATGTATACCATTGCTGCATTCTTTCCCTACCCATATGACTGGACTGCATACTAGTATTTTCAGTAGCCATAGCCATAGTGGTGTCAGAATAATGTGTGGCCAGTATTGCCGCAGAGATGCAGTGGTCACTTTGTCAGTGAGGAAGTGAACTATTAGGGGCCAGTGTGAGTACGCTCTAATTAGAGCTCAGGACTCATCTGTCTCCACATCTGCATGGAACCAGAGGTCGTGGCATTAATCCTGACCTTTGTAAACTACTGGTTCTCATTTTCTTCATACCTATGCAAGAATACACTATGTATATTCATGCATACATATTCTCATGAAAATAGGAAATATACATACACTTCATGTCTCACACATACACACATTCACACTTGCACACACGTGCACTGAATGCTCATTCCCTCACTGCCTCAGTGAGACATCGATCAGTGCCATCACTAGCTTCCACCCGTGGCTTACGACTCTTCCTCTGGCCTCCACCCTCCACCCAAGAGTTATGAATAACTGTCCCCCCACTAGGAGCTGGGTCCACCTGCAGAAGCGATACAACCCTTTTCTTGACACGTGTTTTGAGAGCACGCCGTAGTTTTTGCCTGGTGAAGGCATAGAGCAGAGGATGAAAAATAGTGGTTCCATAAGCCATTGCCAAAAAGCACAGACGGATCCGCACAAGGCCATCACTGGGACCCATACACAGGATCAGAACATTCACTGCAGACAGAGGGGCCCAACAACCCAGAAAAGTAGAGATGATGATGAGCGACATTTTCAGTACACGACGTTGACGTTCTCGACGGTCCCTATGCCGACGCACTGCACGCCTTAAAGCAATGATTGCGGAAACTGAAGCCTGTACACCCATGGAGGAGGCAGGCAGAGGAGAGGTGGCATGGGGCTGCGTTGAGGCTGAACCTGGGGTTGGGGAAGCAGGAGTAGCTGGTGTGGTAGCGATGGGGGTGGTAGCAGCAGTACTGACAGTAGTTACCGTTGCTCCACTATCAGACATTCCCTGGGGCATGGAGGATAGTGGTGGTGGAGATGTTGGAGTTGGGGTGGGTGAAGGGATGAGAGGAGGATGGGTGGTATGCTGGTGTTGGTTGGAGGATGCTCCCTCAGTGGGCAAGCTGAGGTCCTTCCTTCTCTGCCTCCTGCAGCGTATCCTGCAGGTGGAATCCTTTGTACGTGTACCCCTCATCATGTGGGTACCGATACGGATGTTGAGAGCCTGCAGAATCCTGGAGTAGGTGAACAACATCACAGCCACAGCAATGAAGAAGCAGGGCACTTGCATTAACAAGTGGTAATACATAGCCATGCCTGTGTAATATCCTTGTCCCCCTACACACAATAGTGTCCGGTTTTGCCATACAGGAGGCAGGTGGTGAGATGGTGAAGAGGGATGAACTGAGGGTAAAGTGGATGGAGAAAAGGAGGAATAAACAGGGGTAAGACCAGTAGTGAGTTCAGACTCATTGTTGTGCCCTTCCAGCTCAACATCACCATCCTCAACTCTTGAAGAGAAGAAGTCACCCTCAAGAAAAGGTAGGAAGAAGACAGCCAAAGATACTGCCCACACTGCTGCCAGTAGCAGTCCTGCACGCCTTGGAGTCAGCAGACGACTGGCCGGGCGCACCGAGATGTCGTATCGATCCAAACTGATGACTAGAACATTGACTGCAGTGGCCACACTGGTGAATGTGACACAAGCCTCGTGAAAGCAGCAGAGTGTGGCCAGGCTGCTAACTCCGCTTCCATTAGCTGGTAGCAGGATAACAGCCACAGTCAGGGGCACACACAGCACACAAACCAGTATGTCCAGCACATGGAGGTTGACTGTTACCAGGTTGCTAACTGAGTCTACCAGATTGGACTGAGCACAGTAAAGCACAAGCACAGTCAGGTTGCTGCTGAAGCCCAACACCAGCTCCAGCATCAGCACAGTGGTCAAAGAAACCTGGAAACCTAGAGGGTAGGGTGTACTCCAGCCTTCCTCCACACCAACCCCACCCCCTCCATCCAGCAGGCTTACCCCCTGACCATCGCTGGTCTCCAGGAGGTCACGATAGCCTTCGGTCTCCATTGAAACCACTTCACTCTGTCACACATAGCAACAGCAGCCTCCACACCAGACCATAATTTGTCTCTTCTGTTCCCCTGGCTCAAAAGAGACGAAAATGAGGATAAAGGCCAGATCTGTAGTTGATTCTGTGAAAAATAGAAAGAAAAGAGATAGACAGAAAGAGGACAGTGAGAGATCAGGCCATTTCATGGTCAGTGTGTTTCATATTTGCTTAAAATAATATTGTACAAGTGCAAGTCAAACTTAAACCTGTGATATCTTACAAATGATGAGAAACTAGACGCTGTGGTGAAAGTGATCTTGACAGTGAGAGCTGGAGTTATGCATTTCAAGCTGCTGCTGATGACCCATGATGTTACACTAGGCCTTAACAGATTGATAACAACATGCTTTTCATAGAGAATAACAATGGCTCAGATGGAAATTGAGCAGGGTGTACCTAGGTAAAGAATTAAGTAGTTATTTAGTAGAGGATCACTTCAACAGTCAGGATACAACAAAGTAATTGGGAAAATTCTCTTACTGTGCTTGCATCTCAGATGCTGCACTGAATTCTGTTATAAAGATGTAACCGTGCTTCTCAGAAGGGTGAGTGGGTGGATGCTTGATTCATTCTTATGTAACATACATTAAATGGGTCAAAAATGAAGCTTGTACGGTAACACGTGAAAATATAAGGAACAGCCAATAAAACAAGCATTAATAAGGCAGTCACAACCTGATTCCCATCTTAACTGTTTGTCCATAATCTACAAGACAACATTTACAATCCTAGTCAATAAAACTTATAGATGTTTAAGTTTTCTGTCTTGCCTGTTCTACATGTAGAATGAATCTGTCAGTTTCTACCTCCAAGTAGAGATGTGGTAGTGACATTGGTGGGCTGGTACAGACCCTGCAGTGCATGTCAACACTACAAACCCCCGACTGAGGGTGGCAGCAGTTAATAGTTCTCACAGGGAGATGTAATGAAGACAAATGGATCAATGATTTTCAGACAGTGGCACATAAACAATGCTATCAGAAAAACACCAGCTCCCCTGGCATCTTCTCTCCACACCCCTCTTTCTCCTCTGCTTCCCAACATCCCTCACATTGCATCCCACTTTGTTTCTTTTACAGTTTAGTGGAGAGACAGACTACTTTGCATGTGGAGCATGCTGTTTGTGGCTGGCTACTCTCCTGTGAATAGGAATTATATAAAAGGTGAGTTTATCTGATAAGAAGACACCTTGTCAATATGCAGTAAAACATATCCCTTCATCCAGCCTCTGACTGAAGAAGAGCTACAGGTGGCAGGTCACATGCAGGGCTGACATTACCCTTTGCTGTCAAACTTTCCTCTTCTACAGCTTTTCTTGTCACCCTCTGGTTTGCCCTTTTCTCTCAGTAGTATTTCACAGTTTTTCCAGGCATTTGTCATGTGGAAAGAACCTGCAGGCAGAACAGGACTCTTTGTGGAACAGTGGTCTATCTTAATCCACTAATAGGTTCCATGGGGTTTGTGGTGTTGCTGGAACATTGATTTAAAGCATCATCGATCTGCCAATTTAACAAGCCTAAGGCAAGGGAGCACACAAACACACTGGCTGTCTCATCCTTTCATATGTACCTGTGGTCACCTTTTGAGACTCTGAATTCATTTTATCCCTATTTATCACACCAGCTGCCAATAAAAATAGCTGTTAAGCAGTTACTCAAACACCAGGCACACAATCATAGCCAAAATCACTGTAAATATTTTTTAACATTAACTTTTGTTGACTTCATCAGATTCTGTGTAGTGTTTACACATCACTGTGTGAAGTGGTTGCATGGGAGGGCCCAAGGGGAATGGCCCAAAATTTGGACAGATTATTATATGAAGCTTGTGGAAGTCTACCCTACACATTTTGATTCAACTTACTTGTGCATAGTTTAGTGGCATCTAGTGGTGAGGTTGTAGATGGCAACCGGCCAAAGACCACATGCATTCACTGTCCTTTGAGTGAAGAACGTGAAAGGCCACTCAAGGCCCACTGTTTGAATACTTTGTCCTGATCTACTGTGACAAACAGTTCATCTGATATTTTTTGGCTGTTGTTTTCTCTCTGTCTGTTCTTCTGTTCTTTGTTCTTATTTTACTCTTAATATTATTGGGTTTGACAATGGGTTTCATTTTATTTTAAATGGTATGGTTTTAATGCATCAAATTCAAGGTCCAAAATTTTTGTTGTGATATAATGAGTTCCTCCTGTGTATAAAATGTGCTATTCAAATAAAAATGCCTTGCCTTGCATAAAGGGAATGAAAACCACAGCAAATACTGTTGCTGTGACTCAGTAGGTAGAGCGGGTTGTCCAGGAGCCAAATCCCGGCTTCTTGTGTCCACAGGCTGAAGTGTCCTTGAGCAAGACACTGAACCCCACATTGCTCCCAGTGTCACTGGTGTATGAATGTGTGTGGCTGGGTGAATGGAAAGCAGTGTAAAGCGCTTTGAGTGCCATAGGGTAGAAAGGCGCTATATAAGTGCAAGACCATTTACCACAAAAGAAAAGAGTAGAGATAGGACAACAAAACCCAGTTACTGGGTGACATCCACAGATATTGGACCGATCGAAAACCAGCAACTGAGACCTAGAGACCTAGGGCAGAGGGAAGAAGCACAAAACTACAGGGAAGACGCAAGTTAGTATCACAGTATTGGAAGATAGAAAATAAGAAAATGACACTGAACCTCAACTAATGAACATCTGTAATTGGAAGTGGAATCAATTATGGCTTTGATCAAGAAGATATTTTCCAAAAAACAAAATAATTAAGTAATGTAAGCTGCAGCCATTGTGCTGTGTTGGCTATGTTAGGGTTAGATTTGGATGTGTTTGAGTTATGGTTAATCTTCCAGAGCACAAAAGTAAGTCAGCAGTTTTTTGGTTTTTTGAAACTGCTAAAATGTGTGTCTACCTTTTCCAGAGGAGCCAAGTACAGCCTGCTGGCCTTCACGACACTGAGTCTGCCCCAAGCTGAAGGCAGCTTTCAGTCTCACTCTCTGATTGTCCTCCAAGATGGTAAGAAACCAAGTCATGGAAATGTATTATGAGAGGATAAAGAAAGATTACACTGTTAAACATCCGGTTTTATTCAGACCTCAGGTAATCATAAAATTCTTTAACATGATTAAAACTGAAGGCTAAAATTGAACAAAATTACAGATGATTAAAGTCTGTCTTTCTTTGCTAATGGATAAGACGGTGTTTACTATATTTTCAGGTTTTAATTTCACTGGTAGTTTGTATCAGAGCACATTATTGTTCAGGTCTACACTGCACTAATGTTTTTGCATTGCAGTTGCTGCAACATTCTGAATATGCATAATGTGTCACAGTGTGAACCAGACCCCATGTACACTGATGTGTAAAAAACAGAATGACAGTAATATCTGTAAATTCAATCTATACGAGTTTTTATCTAATGAGTCAAAATAAGAATTAATCCTAATCTGTGTTTGTCCTGTTTTCACTTTTGTTTTTGCCAAAAGTTCACTTTTATAACACAAACATGAGCGACCATGATGTGAAACACATAAACATACAGTGGATCTCAAAAGTCCACATGCCACTGTTCAAATGCCAGGTTTTTGTGATGTAAAAAATTGACGCCAAGATAAATAAATTCACAATTTTTTCCACCTTTAATGTGTTTTAGTATTAATCTACAACACAGTTGAAAAACTGAAATCTTTCAGGGAGGCGAAATAAAAATAAATAACTAAGATAACGAGGTTGCACAAGTGTGCACACCCTTATATAACTGGGGATATGGCTGTGTTTAGATTTAACCAATTACATTCAAACTCATGTTAAATTGGAGTCGGCACAAACCTGTCACAATTTAAAGTGCCTTTGATTAACCCCAAATAAAGTTCAGCTGTTGTATTAGGCTTTTCCTGACATTTTTGTAGCAACATTTTCCAGCACAAGCCACGGTCCACAGAGAGCTTCCAAAGGATCAAAGGGATCTCATTGTTCAAAGATATCAGTCAAGTGAAGGATACAAAAGAATTTCCAAGGAATTAAATATACCATGGAACACAGTGAAGACTGTCATCATCAAGTGGAGAAAATATGG
>JAQQAE010020894.1:0-10583 GCA_029823295.1 Pseudamia nigra | reverse complement strand
TCACTGCAATCAAACGATTTCTGTAACTTTCAGTGAGACTTCTGCACCTCTCAGTGGGTATTTTGTTCCACTCCTCAGGTTTGAAGGGTGCCAGACGGCATGTTTCAGTGCAATAAGAGGGGTTTTTAAAATAATTTTGCTCACCTTTTTGAGCCCAATTCTGGAAACGGTGCTTTTTTTCTCTCTCATCCCAGTGTCTACCCCCTCCCCCACTTTTCCCCCCAACTGTGAAGGTGGCTGCGCGCATGTTCGCCCCCTCGGTGGGAGGAAATAATTTCGTTGTTGATGGAAACATTGACAATGACAATAAAAGCTATTCTGATTCTGCAGATAAAAAGTGCATGTGAACCTGTTCTATGTTGTCATTTCTCTGCAGGCTGCTACACCAGGTGTGGTGACGATGGTGCCGATTGTCACTGAGGTCTCACCTTGTATTAAAAAGGGTGAGTGTGGTGGAGGGTGTCCCTCAGTGTTAGAGGTCACAGAGGTTAGGTAAGGTGCAGTGTGGTGAACTGATGGAAAGGAGGCTTTGAAAGCAGCCTCGATTCCCCCACCAAAAGAAGCCCTCTGCACCAAACATGTATCCTGCAATTCTTGTGAAGTTTCAGAGACCGACCTCCACCATCAATGCCAACACCTCCAGACACACCTCGGCACTCCGCGATGGCCAATGCCCTCCCTCTGGGTTAGGGTTAGGCCTCCCATGACTTAATTCATTGCTACAGCTGCGTCCAGCACCTGATAAAGTGAGCCGTTACATTGTGGGAGGTTTCATTTTGATGTGAGTTGTATTGTAAAGGCTGGTTGCATCGTAATGTGACAGGTCCGAAGAGAACCAGAGGGCATGCGCACCACAGAAAAAACAAATATGAGATGCATGGTGAAACCCTGACAGAAAGTTACTGTGCATAAGAGAATGTTACTGCGTACGTGAGGATGTTATTGCATATGTTAGGATGTTACTGCGGCTGTGAAATTGTTACTGCATACATGAGGATGTTACTGTGTAGGTGAGGATGTTATTGCATACATGAGGATGTTACTGCATACATGAGGATGTTACTGCATATATGAGGAAGTCACTGCTTACAAGGGTATGTTACTGCAGACGTGAAGATGTTGTTGCATATGTGAGGATGTTACTGCAGCCGTGAAATTGTTACTGTGTACATGAGGATGTTACTGCTTACAGTACGATGTTATTGCGTACATGAGCATGTACTGTAACAGCAGACATGAGGATGTTACTGCATACATGAGGATGTTACTGCGTATGTGAGGATGTTACTACATACATGAGGATGTTACTGCGTATGTGAGGATGTTACTGCATACATGAGGATGTTACTGCGTATGTGAGGATGTTACTACATACATGAGGATGTTACTGTATCCGTGAGGCTATTCCTGTGTACATGAGGATGTTACTGAAGACCTGAGGATATTACTGCATGCGTGTAGATTTTACTTCATACATGAGGATGTTACTGCGTATGTGAGGATGTTATTGCATACGTGAAGACATTACTGTGTACATGAAGATGTTACTGCATAGATGAGAATGTTATTGCATACAAGATAACATTATTGCGTACATTACAATGTTACTCCGTACATGAAGATGTTACAGAATACGTGAAAATGTTACTGCATACATGAGGATGTTACTGCATACATGAGGATGCTACTGCGTACAGTACATTACGCTGTTACTGCGTACATTAGGATGGTACTGTGTACATGAAAATGTTACTATGTACATGAAGATGTTATTGAGTATGTGAGGATATTACTGCATGCATGCAGATGCTACTGCATATGCGAGAATGTTACTACGTACGTGAGGTTGTTACTGCCTACATGAGGATGTTACTGCATACTTGAGGATTTTATTGTGTACAGGAGGATGTTACTGCATACATGAGGATGTAACTGCGTACGTGAGGATGTTACGGTATAGGTGAAGATGTTATTGCAAATGTGAGGATCCTATTGCGTATATGTCGATATTACTGCACACATATTGTTATTACATATGTGTTACTGCATATGTAAGGATGCTACTGCATATGTGAAGATGTTACTGCGCACATGACAATGTTACTGTATACGTGAGGATGCTATTACATATGTGAGGATGTTACCACATACTGTACGTGAGGATGTTCCTGAGTCTGTGGCGATATTACTACATGTGTGTAGATGTTACTGCATACGTGAGGATATTACTGCATACATGAGGATGTAACTGTCTACCTGAGGATGTTGCTGCATACTTGAGGAGGTTACAGCGTACATGAGGATTTTGCTGCGTATGTGAAGATGTTACTGCGTACATGAGGATGTTATTGCATACACAAGAATGTTATTACGTACATGAGAATGTTACTGCATACGTGACGATGTTACTGCTTACATTAGGATGTTACTGCCAATGTGAGAATGGTACTGTGTACATGAGGATGCTATTGTGTACATGAGGATGTTACCGTGCATGTTAGAATGTTACTGCATACATGAGGATGCTATTACATACAAAAGAATGTTACTGCATACATAAAATGTTATTGCGTACAAAAGAATGTTACTGCGTACGTGAGGATGTTACTGCATGCCTGAGGATTTTACTGTGTACCTGAGGAGATTACTGCATAGGTGAGCATGTTACTGCATCATTCTCTGCGTACAAGAGAATGTTACTGTGTCTGCCAGGATGTTACTCTGTATGCAAGGATGTTACTGCATGCGTGAATATTTTCCTGCATGCATGAGGATGTTACGGCATACTTGAGGATGTTACTGTGTACACGAGGATGTTACTGAGCAGGTGAGGATTGTACTGTGTGTATGAGGATGTTACTGCATACATGAAAATGTTCCTGCACACATGAAGATGTTACTGTATATGTGAGGATGTTATTGGATAAATGAAGATAGTACTGCATACGTGAGGATGTTATTGCGTACGTGAGGATGCTATTGTGTACATGAAGACGTTATTGCGTACAAAAGAATGTTATTAAATAAGTGAGGATGTTACGGCTTACGTTAGGATCTTACTGTGTCTGTGAGGATGTTACTGCATATGTGACAATGCTACTGCGTACATGAGGATGTTACTGCGTATGTGAGAATGTTACTGTATACGTGAGAATGTTGCTGCGTATGCGAGGATGTCACTATGTCTGCCAGGATGTTACTGCCTACATGAGGACGTTACTCCGTACATGAGGGTGTTACTGCGTATGTGAGGATGTTACTGCGTACGTGAGGATGTTACTGCGTACGTGAGGATGTTACTGCGTACGTGAGAATGTGAAGTACATGTGGCAGTATACATCATTCCTACAGTTCTTGGGGTAAAATAGCTGAAGTCACAGTTGAAGTTCTACATTTTATTCTTCATGAAAGATAAACCCTAATGAATCAGATCAGAGTGGAAATATTTATCTACCGCTATTTAAATGCTTAATGACTGACTACAACATCTGTGGGTAAATCAGGTCAATCACATGGGAAATAAAGAAACCTCAATTCAAACCCAAATAAACCCTACACTTCAGAGTAGATTGGTATATGATACACGTAACATCATCTCACATGGTGTTTGTTTCCATCAAGAATTCAGTGAGCGCTAAACTACTGCCTTATCCTTCCATGTCTAACATCCATTGGTCATTTTCACATTTCATACATGAATCCACAGTATTTCTAAACATGAGCAGGATGCTGTCTGTGTGAGCTGAATACACCCAGCACAGGTTCATCCCTTCTTAGCAAATATCACACACATCATCCGAGAGGGAAGAAGAAAAAAGAAAGAAGCACTGCCCGGTGTTTTATAGATTAAAAACTCACCTGATCTAAAAAATAATGATAATAACAATATTAATAAAAATACATAAATCAAGTAGTTCAAAATGAGAGGAATTATGGAAGTACAAGGAATAAAATGTGTAGTTTGAGGTTTGTGTGTTTGTGTGTGGGGAGGGTGTGTGTGTGTGGGGGGGGTGTGGGGGTGTGTGTGTGTGTGTGTGTGTGTGTGTATGTGGATTATCCAGGCTGCCATAGACAAAAGGCAGATGGATTTGCACAGCTCTGGCTCATTGAGAGCAAGTGAAAAAAGGTCAGAGGGAGAGCGGTGGATGCCTATTGTTTCTCTCCAGGACAACTGCTGCAGGAGACAAAGACATGTCCCTCACCTCGGATTCATTCCCTGCCTTGAAAAAAAGTTTTGTGGGGGATTTTAACAAAACCTTTGAGCAAACATGCACATTGATACACATGCATGCACACACAGCTGCAGACGTAGAGGCAGGAAGCTCTGCAGGTTTGTCACTGACACTTGTAACACTGAATCTATTGATTTATAGGTCATTATAGACACACCACATTATGCATGTCCTCCTTTTTATACACAGCACCCACACACCTAATCAGACATACATTAGTGTGTGAAAATATACCTCAGTGACCACCCTCTTCCTGCAACTGTGTAGAAGATTTGCTCATTTATACACTTTGTATTCCTTCAAGCCTTCATGACATACAGACAGCAAATACATGATTTGAAGTTTGAACTCCAGCAGAGTGAAAAGAGAATTAAGGCAGCAGTAAATGTTATTAAAGTGAACACAGAACAGTGTTGTGGTGAGTTAACAGCTGCATATTTCTTGATGGAAGATGAATAAGAAAAAAAAATAGCAAAACAAGAGTTAAATCCTACCAGAGATTCATGGTGAGGTAATGCAACAGACACCTCCTCCCACTTCTATTTCCCATTCCAGTCGGACTGAGCAGCAGCATCACACTGGCAGCAGATGAAGAGGAGGAGAGTGTGGGTTGGTGGGTGAGAGAAAGGACTTCATCGCCTCCCATCATCCCTTTTCTCTTGTCGGAGAGAAAAAAGAGCACAAAGTTCACAGTTTCCTCTGCTCCTTCTTCCTCTGTGAGCTGCCTCGTCCATCCCACAAAAAAGATGACAAAACGCATCAACATATTTCAGTCTGATTCCTTTTCCTCGACGCATTCAAACAAGGAGCAGAGAGGCGAGCTGCAGTCTCCTCTTCCTCACACAGGAATGAGATGCTATTGAGAGACTACAAAGTACACTGTGGGGCTCCTCCTTATATCCCCCCCCATCCCCTGTCTGTCTCCAGCACATGTCACCTCCCCTTGTTGCCATGACAACGGCTCCACATGTTGCCGACAGGAGGAGGAAGAGGAGAGGGAGATAAGTTGAGGACAAGGCAGCGAAAACAGGAGATGGTGTGTAGTGAAGAGAGATCATGGGAGGATGAAGAGTCTCCTCTAGAGAATGAAGAGTCTCCTCTAGAGGATGAAGAGACTCCTCTGGAGGACGAAGAGTCTCCTCTAGAGGACAAAGAGTCTCCTCTAGAGGACCAAAAGACTCCTCTGGTGGACGAAGAGTCTCCTCGTGAGAATGAAGAGTCTCCTCTACAGGATGACAAGTCTTTTTTGCAGGACGAAGAGTCTTCTCTAGAGAATGAAGACTCTCTTCAAGAGGACAAAAAGTGTCCTCAAGAGGATGAAGAGTCTCCTCTAGAGGACGAAGAGTCTTTTTTGCAGGACCAAGAGTCTTCTCTAGAGAATGAAGAGTCTCCTCAAGAGGACAAAAAGTGTCCCCAAGAGGACGAAGAGTCTCCTCTAGAGGACGAAGAGTCTTTTTTGGAGGACCGAGAGTCTTCTCCACAGAATGAAGAGTCTCCTCAAGAGGATGAAGAGTCTCCTCAAGAGGATGAAGAGTCTCCTCTAGAGGACAAAGAGACTCTTTGAGATGCCTGCTGAGGTTTTAGAACACGTTCCTCTTCAGACACATTCAGATCACACTGAAATGTCTTCAAACAGATCATCACCATCATCATCATAAATTAAGTTACCTTTTAGTTACTTATATACATGAAATGTGACCTCTGCATTTGACCCCTCCCTGAGGAGCAGTGGCAGCTGCTGTGAAGCACCCAAGAAGTTTTTGGGGGTTGAGGGCCTTGCTCAAGGGGTCACTGTGATGATGAGGAGGGTGAGGAAAGGCAATGGCCTTCATCTTCTTCAACCAAATCTCCTGCCAGAGATCCAGGGATTAGAACACATGTTCATGTCACAAACTCGCTTCTCGAGCCTCTAGGACACCACTGCCCCAGAATCATTATCATCACCACCATCATCAAAATCATCATCAAACTCATCCTCACCATCATCATCATCAAACTCATCACCATGATCATCATCACCATCATTACCATCATGTGTAAACATGGCAGCTTGACTGAAATCAAAGAGGGACTAACCTGCACCCTCCCCAACCCCCCGACGATGGGATTAAAGTAGATGTACCCCTGCATGTAGACAGACCATTCAACTGGAACAGGACCAGGTGTTCTACACATTCTCTACAGCTCTGCAACAAATCCTGGCCCAGAAGTGGAACAGGATGTAAAAACTAGAGGTCGGGCCGATTATCAGCACCGATATTTGGAATTTTGACGTATATCGGTGTTTTTTTAATCCAACGGACCGATATCAAGAAATCAATTAAAACTTTTATTTCGGCTCAGACACCACTCTCTCTTTCTCTCTCCTGCTACTTCTGCCTCCAGCATTGCTCCATCCACGGCGCCATCTGATTGGTTAAACAAGTGTAAGTGGCAGAGACACAGATGCAGAACCTGTCCTCACACACACGCACGGCGGAGATGTGTTTTGTCGTATCGAGAACAAACAGAGTAAACATTAGCAGCTCTGCTAAGGTAGTAGCACCTCCCAACATGTCTGTGAATTACTTGAAACAATGCTGTTATTAATATCAATTTGGAAACAGTCCGTGATTGTACAAGCCTGCGTGTGTGATTGAGAGAGAGTGCGTAAGAAATTCATTTCAGTCCTGTTTAGTTACAGGGAAGTTGGCACTTCCAGCATTTAAAGGATGTTGCACTCATCTCTTTGTGTTTTTATCTTGAAGGCGTTCCGGTGCCATTGTCCTCCTGACCCACTCAGCAGTGATGTGGACGGTGGTCAATGTCAGAGCTGGTGGTGAATGTCAGAGCTGGTGACCTCTCATCAGCCTCTTCTTTTATCTGAAAACGGCTTCCACAGTGTGGTCATGTTAGTCACTGGATTCACCTCCTGTTGGACCAGATGTGTGTGTGTGTGTTGGGGGGGGGGGGGGCTGTTCCTGCACTATGATGAGCCAGTGTGCAGGAACCTTTACACTCAACACCAACCACTCTGCAGAGGCTGCTTGAAAAGGCTTGACAAGCTGGATGCATTTAAAACCCAAAGAACTTTAATGTATGGTGCCAATAAAAACAAGGTAGATAAGTTACGGTTTAATATCACAGGCGCAGTCACCCTGAAAATCACACAGGTGCCAATCAAAACCTTAGGCAAGGCTTCTGACACGCCCATGAAGAGACCCTTCACCCATCCAGTCAACCTGCACACAGCTGCATGAGTGGCTGAAACCCACATGCACTCAGCACAGATCTTCAGTGGGCAAACCAGTGCTGACCCTCGGCATGTTATGCATTAGGACCAGCAAGCACAAGTATCCCCCCTCCCCAGTTGGTCTGCATTCACACTGACTCAGCTCCAAGGACTCTGAGTCAGGAACACGTCTAAACATAGGAGATCACCTTACAAAACCACATATACAACTTTACTGCGTGTCTTTTTTGAGTTGTATGAGTCACATCCAGACGTCTACTGGATTCATACATTATGTAAGGAGGTGATTTTCAGTTTAATCGTGTTTTTCAAGACTGTTGATCTGCATGTGGCCTACGCCCACTGAGTTACTCCCATGTGATTGGCTGATTAGATATTTCTTAAAGTGGAAGAACTGGGAGGTCATCTCACTGCCTTTGAGAAGGATCCTAAACACTCAATCCGTGGGGGTTAGAAGAGTAAAAAAACACAGCTTCCAAAACTGAGCTCCAAGGGGAGCACAATTATGGGTACACAGAAAAGACCTCTGCAAATATTTAGCATACAGTTGCAACACAACATTCATTTACAAAGCTTTTTAACAGAGGGCGTTAGTAATGTGTGTGTTTAATCATCATGCATGTCCTTGGGTATGTGTTTGTGATATAGCCCTTCACGTCCTCAAGACCTGCCAGAGCATCTCAGTTCAGTTTCGATGGCTTCTATAGCTACAAATATGAATTCCCCATAAAGGGATAAATACAGTCTATTCTGTCCTATTCTTCTATTATATACCTGAATCTGCACATGTTTCTACTCATCTGACAAAAGAGGGCCACCGTCTTTTATCAGTAAAATGTAGTTAGCACTCATAGTCCCTGTGTTAAGTCTGCTATTGTGTTTCGAGGGCTGTAACAGATGAATGCCCCGGCATTTTCCAGTAGAATCTGCAGGTATAATTCAGAATTAATTGCTCCATCATGACGACCAGCCATCCTGGCTCAGATTCCCCACTTCAGGCCCAAACCATGATACTGTCACTAACATCAATTATCATTTAATTCAATATGCCACCCTTGTCAAACTGGTTACTGTGGTTCATGTATTTGCCTCCCACCTAATGAAGTTTTGTGCCTTCAGTTTTATGTGTCTTATATAAACCCTGATGCCTTCTCTGCAGGACTCTCCTCGGCTTTCTTCTCTGCTGTCACTCTAACAGAACACCCAAATGGACAGTCTGTCCTGTTGTTGACGATGGATGACCAGGAGTTTAGACCAACAGTCTCCACATAATGAGCTCAGAAGACATCACACACATCCTGGTCTTAAAGCAGATTCTTCTACCTCTTTGTCTGATGGTTTCACAGTGACACAGTCATCAACCTGGGTGTCAGCTCTGTCAGACTGATCCAACATCAGAGGCCATTGTTTGGCAAATCGCCTGGATACCCACAAATGACAACCAGAGATGGAAACTAAATAAGACAGAGACATTCTTTCTTGTTCTTCACCAAAATGACAGCTTATTCAGCTCAGGACCACCACATGGATGGCCTTTGTGCAGCGTGACATATTTTGGATTCCTGTGACCCGCTGTTTTGCTCCCGCTTGCCTTGTCTTCATGGATGATACCCAAAACAAAGCAGCCATCATCTGCATGATATGGTAGCCCCTCAGCCTGACGCCCCTTTGGGCATAAATCTTCAACATACAGTGAGCAAGCATAACATCTGGGATGATAGGCAGGCTGTGACAAGGGCTTTGACACAGTCTGCACACTGGACAGTGTCGAATACAAGGTCTGTGGTTTTTTACTGGTAACAGAGTTAAATAGAACAGGGTTATTGTCTGTTTAACACGGTTAGACTTGGTGAAGGTGTTTGAATGGCTATTGACACATTCAAAGGCTACAACCTGCGGTAAAAAAGAACTCCAAAAGACATATGTGGCATTTTATTTCAAGGATTTACAACAACTGTCCTGTCCAGAATTATTCAGACCCTCTGCTTAGAAAACAATTGTAAAGTCTGTGTTCACAGTCCCAAATGTTTTTCATGTTTTTACACCCACTCCTCTTCAGTGAAGGCCTCCAGGTGTTTGAGGTTGAAGGGTTCCTTGTAATCACATGGGTCTGAAGCTCCACGCACACAGGTAGATTTAGGTGTGGACTTGGTCAGTCCTCAACATTCACCTCGGTGTCCAGGAAACATTTATGGACCAATGTTTGGATCACTGTGTTCATGGTCGCTCCAAAGTTGCATAAGGTCACGTTTTTTCTGCAGATTGAGGCTCTTTTTTTCTTGACACCATTTAGTTTTCTGAGGTTGCTGATCCTACTGACCGAGAAACATCCCTAAAGCTTCATCAGCCCTCCTCTATGCTTCAGAATCAGAGGCCAGAAGAGTGGGATAACGTTCCTGTAGAGACTCACAGAACATTTGTCATTCATGAGGAGACTGATATCTAACGTATGCATTGGAGTATATACAGTACATGGTGGTCGGTGCCGATGGACTGATCTACTTCACAAAGTACTGATCTACTGGGAGAGGTTCTCTTGTGCCTCAATGTTTGCCTGTCAATCAGAGGTGACTGTCCAACACTCACCTCTCCAAACATCAGAGCTGCCCTTATAAACACACTTCTGTTTGTTTCAGCTCAAACACTGTCACTTTGCGCCTCGCCATCTTTTCCTCTTCACTTCCTATGCATCAACTCTTTTATGACTCTCTTTTTGACAGCTACACACTCCTACTGTACCTATAGCTAAGCTCACCTCACAATCTAGAATAAGGATTGACACTGGAGGCTGATTTAACTGTGTCCCTTCTGCAGTCACAGAGATGAGCATGAAAGAATTCTCCTGACAGCCTCAACACAGTGACTTCACCAGCAACTCAGTCTGTGTCTTATACTGTATATAGTGGACAAACCCTCTGTAACATCAACACCTGCTTTGTGGAGCAGCTCCGTTCAGAATACAAGACACTGGATGTGAAGTGGATGTGATATGTAAACCTTTGCCTCTTCATACTGTTAAAGGTTTCACTCTGCAGTATGTACACATTTGCCTCGATGCTGGTTGGGACTGATATGGGCTATGTCATGTCCCAAGTATGATGACAGTGAACATGTTAATG
>JAQQAE010020893.1:0-10583 GCA_029823295.1 Pseudamia nigra | reverse complement strand
GAACCACAAGTAGACCTGCACTCTGAGAGCGGAGAGTTCTGACTGGTTTGTAAGGAACAATAAGGTCTTTGATATAGGGCGGAGCCTTGTTGTTTAGGGCTTTATAGGTTAAGAAGATTTTAAATTCGATTCTAGACTTTACAGGTAGCCTAAAGGAAGGAAGCTAGTTTTGGAGAAATATGATTCCTCCTTCTGACTCCAGTTAAAACTCATACTGCAGTGTTTTGGATCAGTTGGAGACTTTTTATATATCTTTATTTGGGCAATTTTCTACCCCTTAATCCTCACAAGGGTCAGGGGGGGTAGGGGGGGTGCTGGAGCCTATCCCAACTGACTCAGGGCAAGGGCAGGGTACACCCGCCAGTTCATCGCATCGTCATCTCGCTGCAGCCCCCTCCCCCTCAATGGGAGAAAATGTAATTTTGTCGTTGATGGAAACATTTGACAATGACAATAAATGCATTCTGATTCTGATTCTGAACTGCCTGAGGGTGAAGACCATGTTGATTGTTGACCTTGCAGCTCTGACACCGCACTGTGCCTCTGAGTAGATACATTCAGCAAGTAGCTGCAGCCTGTTGAGGACAACACGGGCAAAGGATTTTCCCACAATGCTGAGGATGGATATTCTGTGATAGTTGTTGGAATTGCTATGATCCCCTTTGTTCTTGTACAGCATGACGATCTTGGCATCACGCATGTCCTGGGGCACTGTCCCTAAGTCCCAGCACTGCAGCAAGAGTTCATGGAGATGGTAAAGGAGGGAGCTGTCCTTTCCCATTTTGATAACTTCCAATGGGATGCCGTCACTACCCGGTGCTTTGCTGCAGGCTAGTGAGTCGATGGCCTTGCTGACCTCCTTGATAGTGGGTGGAGCATCAAGCTTCTCGATGGTGGGCAAGAGAGTGGTGTTCTCAATGGCTGTGTGGGTGACTATATTTTTTCTGGAGTACAGCTCCTGGTAGTGCTCTGCCCATCGCGCCATCTACATGCTGTGGTCTGTGATGATGCATCTCAAGATAGATTTAAGAGAGGCAATCTTGATGATGCTTGGGCCAAAGGCTTTCTTCATGCCCTCATACATGGCTCGGATGTTTCCACAGTCAGCAGTTTGAATATCCTGGCACAGTTTCAGCCATTAACTCTTGGCGCACCTGCAGGCGATCCATTGGGCATTGTTGCAAGCTTGGCAGACTGTAGCTAGTGTCTTCTCTGTGGGCTGTTTCTTGTGTTCAAGGAGTGGCTCACTTGGCAGACTCAATTTCCACAATTCCTGCCTCAAACCAGTCCTCATTCTTCTCCTCTCTCTTCCGGAATGTGGTCAAGGCAGATTGGTACAAAGCATCGCTGATGTGGCTCCATAATACCGTAAGTTGGGCAGTTCTCGAGAGCCTTGTCAATGGCTCTGGTGAAGCATTTGCGCAGTTCAGGCACTGACATTCTGGCAATGTTGATACAAGAATGACCCTCCTGCTTGGTGTTGTGGATACGTCTAGGTCGAAGACACACCTTGATGCTCACCAAGGAGTGGTCAGTGACACAGTCAGTATTGTGGTAGCTGCGGGTGACAAGTACATGGTTGAGCAGCGGTCTCCTGGTGATAACAAAGTCCAGCTGATGCCAGTGGTAGGATCTAGGGTGCCTCCAAGACACTCTGTAGTGTCATTTGGTGGGGAAGAATGTGTTGGTGACACAAAGGTTATGGTAAGAGCAGAGCTCAAGTAGATGCTGTCCACTCTCATTGAGCTTACCTATTCCAAAGTGACCAATGCAATGGGGCCAGGAGCTGTAGTCTGTAGTCCTCTGTGAGGCTGCTGTTGGAGGGGAGGGGTGTCTTTTGAAAGGCGGAAATGTCTGAGTCTCAACAGCTCATGGTCAATGATGGCTGTTTTCCTGGCATCCTCAACTTGCTGAAGATCATCAGAAAGGCCAGGACACATCGTTCTGACGTTCCAGGTACCCAGCCGCAGGGCTGGGGGTTTCTTTCTTTCTTCTTTGCCTGGTGCAGGGTTTACAATCTGCTCTTTGGTCTTTACCATATGCTCCAAGCACTCATTGAAGCAGGCGGACTGTGGCGGGTCAACACCTTAGTGGCCAGGGGCTGCCAGCTTGAGGCATGTAGTAGTTGACCAGGAACACGATGGTTCCTCCCACCATCAGAGACAACCCGTAGCGTCCGAGCTTACATCAATCCGCTCTAGACATATAACCTGTACTGTAACTGCCGTCTCCCATGTTGTTTCTGTCACTAGGACAGTGACACTGGCGTGACCTCTCCAGGGTGCAGGCCTGGGCAAAGGTTATGAAGATTCTAGGTTGCCCAGTCATCAGAATTCCTCTCTCAGCCTTGCAGGCATTATCTAACGGAGAGGATGAGCCAATGCAGTTGGTGTCAGTGCAGCTGCAGGAGTTGCAAGAAGGTGTCACAGTGTTCGACTTTACTTTACGGGCTCCACTCCGGATTCTCTGTCAGGGTTTACTCCCTTTGTCTTTCCCAAACCAATTGTAAGCCACAAGGCATTGGCACTCGTATCCCTGAGTGAGGGTCCCTAACCGGGTAATGACAGCTGGAGCCAGCTGAGCCCGGGTCTTGCGTAGGCAGGGTCGACACTCCCTGAAGTAGCACAGCTGGGCTACCCACTATCTTAATTTATTTCTAGACCATCATCAATTCAGGTCATCATAATGATGTGAAAAGATGATGATGATAAAAGTAATAAACAGCTTTAGTTACAGAACAATGATTCATTTGCAACAGACCACGTTTTTGGCTAGCATAGTATACAGATGGATGACAAAGGAAAAAATCAAGATCAAATGTCTACGTAAGGTCCACTCTGTGAGTCCTGAACAGCAAATTTACAAATGAAGTTGAATAACAACACAAAACACAAATGATTCAGACAGTGAACGGAGGGACAGCATGAGTATGTATAGCACCACAGAACAAAGAGCGGGCAGAGAGGAGCTTATGCAGTTAATCAGATACATGGGGCATTATGTTTTTCTGTGAATTGCACCTACACAACCTGGAGGAACAAAACACACTGAAACAGTGTGGATGTATGTGCAGTCATGCTTCAGACCAAAACATGATGTGAAATCCATTTTTTTTTCCAAGGAATAAGCTGATGTCTTATTTGGTTTTCTATCAGGCAAATGACACAAATCACCAGCAGCATAAATGATTTTGGTGTGAAATATTCTCAGATGATGACTACTTGACGTTTTCATGTGATTTATTCATTCCCTGATGTGTAAAGGCCATAACATGTTGGTCCAGAATCCGTAAAGTACATAGTAATGATGACTCACATCATTTTTATATTCAACCAAATGCAAGCTCAAACCATCCAGTGACCTCTTGTGTCCTATTTATGGAAGCATTGTCATTCTAAAAAAGACCAATCCAAATGGGTTTTTCCCTTTGTCACTTGTCTTAACATTTTAAAATTACACAGGATTTGACTTTTTCATTCAAATTAGAAACAGATCAAAATGAATATTTTATTAAATACACCTATTTAAATGTCATTGAACAACAATATGTAATATTGGAATTTCTACGGTACTCCAACAACTATGAAAATATAGACCTTAAAGTTATTTGGCTTTACTGAATCTATCAGTATTGGCTTTAGTTAATTAGTGTCACAGCTCAGTCTTTTTTTCCTGCACCATTAGTGACTCATGTGACCATCAAGGAAAGAGAAAAAGAGAAAGAGAGAGGGTGAGAGAAGGCAGTAAATCAGAGAAGTAAGACACTTTGCACAAATTGAAAGTAATGGTCTCTGACAATGATTCAGTGACAACAGGTCAACAGGCACAGGATGTAAATATAATTGCATTAATTTTGTTATTAATTATAAATTAGCAGTTTCATTTTGATAGCCCTTGTCTTTATAAAAGGAACCTGAAGGATACAAGACCCATGATCATGACCATGATGAAAGTAGAGAAAATACAAAATGAAATTTGTCTTTGTAAAGCTGAGAAGGTTGTATTTCTATCTTTAAGTGACTGTTCAGCTAAATTCAGCCTTAATGAGCATCCTATTTTGTTTTATTAATATTTTGTTGCCTGAGAGCAATAGCATTTATAATGCGCATTTAGAGATTGTGATAGATGAAATCAGGAAGAAAGAAATAGAATTTAATTGTGCAGCAGAATGCATAATGACACCAGGGCACAAAGTTAATTTATAGTTAATTGTTAGTGGATTAAGACATTGCACTGGAATAAACTCTTCAGGTGTAGTCATTTTCATTCCCCATGTGTTTGTACAACATTAAGGTATAGCTGCCTTGCAGAGCTTGATGCATTAAGATGTCTGTTCTTGTCTGCTGACTCATCTCAGAAGACTCAGGTGGCACCTGTGTGTCTCATGTTACTCCCTTCTACATGAACATGAGCCACACAAATGTCTCTGAGCATTCACAGCAACCCACATGGCTGAGAGACCTTGACAATACAACTGAGCTGGCTTTATTGTGGCTGACAGTGTTACTTTTTTAAATGTGAAAATCCTTTGGGGTCTGGATTTGGATCAGTATTTTAAGTCCACCATTTGGTGGCCAGTGATCGATACAGATCCATTATAGAAAACATACACCTTTACATGGACTAGACACAATGTATCAATTTCTCTCCATTATATGGACGTAAAAGGTCAATTTGACATTTATCTCCACTTGTGCTTCATCTAGTCTTTTTGAATTTGACAAACGTATTTTCTTTGAGCATGTCCTGTCATTCTCAGCCCCGGCTGTTAACACAGAGATATTTTCAATCAATTTTCAGTCCTAGTTTGTAAGGTATACAGTAACATTTAGAAGAATCTGGCAAAAATAGAAGGTAGATGTTTTTGTTTTCTTTTTTTGGGGGGTGGGGGGGTAAAACATTAAAAGCCCTTGAAGGGCTTCACCCCTACAGCTCAAAAAGTACGACAGAATTGCTTTTTAGAACTGCTACATAAAAATGGACCTGGCAAAACTTTAATGCATTTTTGCCAATCCAACATACCACTGCTACAGATACTATTCTTCTCTGTCGGAATAAATAAATGCACAGTGCTCTGAGGCCATGTGACTGTTGTATGGTTTAAGAACATGCAGAACCATTCTCTAAATGGCTGCTGACTTTTAAGGTTGACCTCTTCTGAAAACTACTGCAAGTACTGATGTGTGTAAAGTGTGAAATAAAGTATGAGAATGTTTTGTGGCAGTAAACTGCATAAAACTGCTGATGATCAGTAAGTTGCTAACAGTATTTCATGTTACTTCTGCTACAGAGCTGTCGGTCATAATGCCATTTTTGTTACAGGCAAGTAAAGTAACAAGTTCATCCTTGACCTTTTGCATTTGCCTGTATATATTTTTAGTATAAAATGTGTCTTCTTCACACATGCCATATATCCATATGATCTTTCATCTATAACCACTAGTACTACAAGAAAGAGGTGGTTTTCACTGGACATGGAGGAGAAGACTATAAGCTGTCAGACAAATGGCCTTAGAGGCAAATCTCCAATTAGTGATATTGGGTTATAAATGAATTGACCAGTGAAGTGAAATGTACATTTGCCTCACAGATGTAATTGAGCATAACGTACCATAAAATTGAAGTAAATAAAAATGACCTCAACTGAACTAAAATGCAGTACTATACTGTAGGTACATTTTAGTACGGTACTGCTTCAGTCCTTTTGAGTCATGGAATAACTCATCAAGCTATTAAGACTTAATTAATGACAGTTCTGGGTGTGATGGGATGTTTATTCTGGATCTCATCACCACACACCTCTACAGTAATTCAGACTGTGTAAGAAGTGAAAATACTTGTGATATAAATCTCATACTTTTGTTTCTGTATGAATGCCATAATGCATTTTATGAATGACATGTTAGAATTCATTCAACATCAATAATTAATTTAGTCATTTACAAAATGATTAGAATTTTAAAAAATGAGACTGAATGATAACATAAACAACTTCTGTTCATATCATAGTGGTCATAATTACTGAAAACAATTCAACATCTGTGCTTGTTTTTAGTTAAATGCGTGATAATGTTTATTGAAGAGGTACCAGTTCAGTACTATTCAGAAAATGTACTGAATGAGGACAGAGGGGAACCTGTCCACTTTTATTGTCCCACATATTATTGATCAGCAACAAACAGACCTCAAGCTATGACCATTGGTGCCATGGATTAGTTAAACCAAAGATGATCTAAGAGGAGGACACTAGTTGTTCAGTACAAAAATGTTCTTTTGTTGTCTTTAAGGCAAGGTCAGAGGAGGTTTAGTTTGAATGGGCACGGGGACAGTGTCTCAGGACCCATTTGATTAGACTTAAACATATCTGTTTAATATCTGAACTTCTGCATGGTTTAGCTCCACCTCCTCTAAGTTAATCACTTTCAAATCCAGCCGAGTTCCCAGAGGTGCTGATAGAGGGGGCTGTACAGTACCATACCGAAAAACGGCATTCACACAGGCTGTGTTTTTCTTCAGAACATCACATCACTGTAATGCGCCATCATTTTACTCATTTAAATGTAATGCAAAGAAATCATTTGTTGCAGCCCAAAAATCTGAACAGTGAGAGTAATTTTAAATGTTTTGTTCCTTCTTTCACGTGCTTGTATTATTTATTAATGGTCTGAGTAACACAGTACTTAAATTTATTACTATTGTCACATGAGTGTTTTCATTGTAATGCAGTTTTATGACTTGTTTTATGTACTATTTATTTTGTTTTAGGATGTCTGTTAACATCTAGCAAAGAGACTACTGATGAAAACTAGCCTGTTGGCTAACTCCAGTACAGTTAGAGTACATTTGTTTGAATGTTGATTAATGCCCACTGTCCCTTTTATCAAGTGAATTATTGAATAATAATGACACTACCTTGTGAAGATTTTTTCATGTTATCTATAGACTAATCATGACACCACACGATAACATCAACAAGGACCAAAATGATGAGCCTGATATGGCAACTTTAACTAACGCCTATCCTGTAGACAAACACTAAATCCCTCCATTTCCTGGGACATGAAGCATAAAAAAGCAATGAGTGGTGATGACCACACCTTCCACCCTGTATCTGTTCAATATCACCCTGAGCCCTTGAATTTCCAGCTGGTGCAGCTGATCACACATTAAATCTGCACATGTACACATGTAAATTTAGTATCCAGTTAGAGCTCCACTATTTGGTCAAAATTTCATATTACGATGATTGTGAGAAATATTGCAACTGTGATTTGTCTCTAGTGGTTAGTTTATCAAGATAAATACTGTTCTTTTATTGCTTATTGTCCAGTAAAACTAGCATCAGAATACAACATAGTAAAACAATTTCTGACTTATTGCATGCTTTATGCAAAACCTACTTCTGTTTTTTTTTCCATTTCTTCAAATTAGAATATTTTTAAACCTCCTATATCTTGACCCTCAAATTGCAGCCTTTAGCAATTATATTGGTACACAGCTTGATATAGTGATTACTAGTGGGGTCATTAATTGTGCAGCTGGATATTTACTGCATTTGCCTGAGATTTACAAAGGTTGTTCTGTCAGTTATGAAAATCAAATTTCATAACTTGGTAAGATAACACCATTATCATTAAAATAGTCAAAGTGACCAACTATGTTATGGTGTTGTTAAAATTCAGAGAAATCCATAATTTTTCCCTGAAAAGCCCATTTTTCATTGTGGCATCCCATGATATCCCTGTTACTACCAAGTAATACAACACTGAATAAAAACTCTCCAACCTGCTAATAAGCTTATTTCTGCCTGAGTCATGTCAGATTTTCATCAATAGTGGTGCTACTTTTTGAATAACAAATATTGTCTTCCCGTTAATATGAATAACAAAAGCTGCAGAAAATGTAGACATGAATGCAAACCATGCTGAATGCTCACACTAAGTGTACAGCCAAAGCTTTCAATGGAGCTGCAACTCATGATTATTGACATTACTGATTAATTAGCTGAGTAATGTCTTATGTCTGTGTGGGTTTTTCTGCGTATTTCTCCTTCCTCCCACAGTTGAAAAATATGTATAGGTTGATTGGTTACTCTATAGGTATGAATGTGAGGGTGAATGGTTGACTCATCCAAGGCGTATCCTGCCTTCACCCTGAATCAGCTGGGTTTGGCTCCAGCCACACCGTGACACTCTCGAAGATTAAAATTAATCACGTAATTGTTTGGTCTATAAAATGGTGGAAAATGGTGAAAGTGACTTTGTCAAAACCAAAGTTGATGTTGTCAAACATCCTGTTTGCTCACCAACCAAAGAATTTATTTTACAACTAAAAATGGATGACAATTCAATTTGTATAGCACCAGTCATAATCACTGATTTTCTCTAGGCGCTTCACGCAATTTGAGGCCAAGACCTCATGAATATACAGACAGACAGAGAATCATTTTGCATTCACAACGATGGACAATTTAGAGTAACCAATTAACCTAGTACATGTTTTTGGTTGTGGGAGGAAGCTGCAGTACCTGGAGAGAACCCACGCAGACTCCACACAGAAAGGCCCCACTGCCTGGTGACAATAGGCCCCACCTAAAATGGTTGACAATAAGAAATGATTAATAATCAACAACTAAATGTATATATGGTGTGGGTCTAACCAAAAGCCATGTTTAATTTGTTACATGCATTTCACTTAAGGCTATGTTTGTCAGCGAGTGATGAAGCTAATTTGCGTGTGTCGTAAATTACTGGGATTTTATTTGCTGTCATGGGTGATTTAAGGGATAAACATCAGTAACAGTCTGCAATTATAGGAAATCACTGGATGTCCAGGTAAGACTAATTCTGCACAAATAGGGCTCAAGCCACCTGAGATTGCCATGCATGTGTGCACACACAGACACACATTTGCCACCTCTTACCCTTGTGTGTCTGGAACTGATGGTAAACACAAACATGACCTATATAGCGCGTCACAGGATAAGCAGAGTCAATTTACACTTTCATGAGACATTGACTCCAGGCAGGATTGGATTAAATACACAAGCTGAAGCACCGGGGCCACAACATCACACAATTCAAACTACATGACACATCACAACTAAACACCACACAACACAACACACTGTCCTGATGGGCACCTCCTGTATTAAGGCCATTTTCTTTGAGCAGTTCTTACTGTACCTCCTTCTTATGCATGACTGACATTTACAGCATTGACAAACCAATCTGACACTGTCAGTCTTCAGTATTAGAGCTTTTAAATGACATTTTTTTAAAAATATGTTTGAATAAAATTTTCCATGTTGAACAAAGGCTGCAGGTGGATTAGAAAGTCTCCAATCACTGTTGACACAAGCCACATCTGAGTTTCTGTTTTATCAAGGTTTTTCTTTCAGACTTCATAAATACCTTTATATGTTTTTAAATGATGTTGAGCAAAAATATTGTGTTCTTTTGGTGGAACATCTGTGGCTGCTGCAACTTTTGAGTGACTCATGGACAAACAGACATATGTGTTGGTTTGATTTTTCAGCACAGGTGGATTTGTTTCTCCACATCTCCACTAACGAGCTGTGATTGGCAGCCGTGCTGTAGGAGAGCTTCTTAGAGATGATTGGCTGTTTTCAGACACGTCTGAAGTCTTTGTAAAACAACATGTTTTTGGACAGGATTTTTTTTTATGTAAGTGATTTTAAAGGGAAAGGCATGGTCATCATGTAAGTGCTCTTCACTGTTTTCAATTTACACATGAGTAAAAAATCTAACAAGCTGTTACATCCCAACTTTCCCTTCTTAAAGATTATTTTGTACAATTTATTTAAAAAGTGAAGCACAAAAAGAGGGAAATGTCTGTGTATTCCAGATATCAAAAGTAAAATTTTAATTTGAAATGACAATAAACTCTTAATGCACCTTCATTTTGTAATATAGCATTTATATTTGGAACTCGTGTTTGAGTCTGTTCAGTATTAAGAGAAGCTGATTTAATCACTGACATTTTGCAGAATAATCTAATTAACATGCAAGAAGTCAGACCCAGCAGTGAATCATTTGCTCTTTAATTATATTAGACCTGGTGCTACTTGTAAATATGTATTTGTCAATTAGTTAAGGTGTGACGTTTAATTTTAGGGAAACCATCTGCATTAAGTTTGCCAGATTAATGTAGACAACCGAGCACCAAGACATTAAAAACTTTTAACCTCCGTATAAACCGCACTCCCCAAGTGAAATCATACATTCAGTTACCCTATTAAGATAATGAAACTATATTCAATTTTTCAATACAATTCAATTTCTTTGTGCTGTATTTTTATAGCATCTGTCAAGATTATTTCCAGGCACTTTACAATTCAAGGCCAAAGCCTCAAAAGACAGTATGTAGAGCAAACCCAACAGAACCTCTAACAGCAAGGCGAGGGTGACAGAGTGGGGGAGGGGCTTCCTTTAAATGGAGAGATAAACCTTCAGCGGAACCAGGGGTCTGGGTAGGCATGGACCGGTCCATGACCAGCAAATACATATTGAGAAAATCCAACTTCAGAGCCAAAGTGATCTGCATGAAGGATTGGAAGAGAA
>JAQQAE010020892.1:0-10583 GCA_029823295.1 Pseudamia nigra | reverse complement strand
TTCACATAAACCAGGAGTTCTTAATTATTGCCACAAAGGGCCGAAACACTACAGGTTTTCTTCCCAACCAGTCTCTTCAGCAGGTGATTTCACTGATTTGTTTTTTCCACTGATTGCTCTTCAGTGAAAACACCTGCTTTAGTGAGTGGCTGGAAAAATAAACCTGTAATGTCTGGGCCCTTTGTGGCAATAACTGAGAACCCCTGGCTTAAACTCATTAAGTCCCTAAGTGACATGTGCTGAACATCCTGATTCAGTCATGTGACACTGTGTGAATGTGGGTACCCAGGACATCATTTCCAGGATGGTGGTGTGCATAGTTTGCAGGTTTGATGGAAGTGTCTAGTTTCTAAAAGCTTGTCATTTGTCACTAAAGGTGAGTTTCAACACATTTATAAATTTTATGCTTTAATAACATGTCCAACATTACTTTTAAACTGCTCTGACCACATTACTTAAACACATTGATATAAAGCAAGTTGTGAAAATATTGTGGTGACATATACGTCACATCGGGCTTTTGGTCTCAAAATAGTCATGGAAAATCCAATGTAGCTTATTTGTCACAATAAGAAAAATGGTTATGAGCTACTCAATTAATTTAGCTTATTCAGTTACAGTACTTTGAATGAATGTTGTTCAATGCAAAGCACATTTAAACAAGTATAGACATATAAAGATCATGTCAAATTAATTAAATTATGAATACAATGTATTATGATATATTATTTGCATTGTAGTAAATAAAACAGACAAAACAACAAGATTTTGCTATCCTATGTTGGTACATTTCAATGGTCCATGTCTTTTATAATATTTTGTGGAAGGAGTAAAAAGAAACGATTCAGTGTATTGGGTTGAGAAAGAGGAAAGCATGGTCACTGCCAGGTGGAACGAAAACAAATCTGTTATCCTGATCCCATCCTACTGTGATGTTGAGCCTCAAGACAAAACTTAATGCTGAAGCAAGTGAGACAAAGCATTGGGGCAGGTCATCGGGCTACATTTAGTCAAGAAGTACAGTACAACAAATTCATGGGGATGATCGAGAATTGATCTTTCGCCATCTTCTGTTTCTTTAAGGTGGATTAGACTCCAATCTTCAGAAATTGCAACGATTGTTTCCCTTCATCTTTTTTTGGATTACTTGATACTTTTTACAGTATTTTTTCACTATGTACATGTTTTCTAAAGTTTACTACATACTTCTGTTGCTCAGTTTTCTTCAGATACTGTAGTTTGTTGAGAAGACCTCAAATATGAGGCGGTCATATTTTTTTAATTCAGTTTGCACATTTCTGTTGTAAAACAAATATGAAAAAAAAATGTTGCTAAACTTAACCAGCAAAGTCATAATTTGGACATATGTTGTGGAAATCCAAATAAAACGACAAAATCTGTGTTACTAAGCAAAAATGTGTCAAGCTGATTCATTTGAAAATGAGGAATAAATTTCCAATAAACGCCCAATGTAACAAATATGTAACATTTCAGATCTTTGACCCTAGGGATCAGTGTTTAAAAAAATGTTCAGAAATGTTTTCTATGTCATCCATTTAGCCTGTTTTATATCCTGCATAATTTTCCTATTAGGAGACATAGGTGCAGGTTCTTATGGGTTAAAATTGCTATGATTAAGCCCATTCGTAAAAAGACTAACCCTGACCCAGGTGACCGAGCTAACTATAGAGCCATCTCTAACCTACCATTTCTAGCTAAAGTCTTGAAAAAAACTGTTGCTAAACAACTTAAACAGCATTTACACAGAAATAATCTGTTTGAAGAATTTCAGTCAGGGTTTAGAGAACACCACAGCACCGAAACTGCACTGGTGAAAGTTATTAATGATCTTCTATTAGCTTCAGATAATGGACTAGTTTCAGTACTTGTACTTTTGGATCTTGGTGCTGCTTTTGACACTATCGACCATAAAATTCTGTTTTACAGATTAGAACATTGGGATTAAGGGTACCACGCTAAATTGGTTTCAGTCTGACTTCACACAAAGATTTCAATTTGTACATACTAACGACCAGTCATCCACTCAATCTAAAGTTGGTTGTGGCATTCCACAAGGCTCAGTACTGGGACCAATAATTTTTTCACTTTACATGCTGCCTTTCAGTGACATCATAAGAAAGCATGGCTTGGGTTTTCATTGTTATGCTGATGACACACAGGTGTATCTCTCCATGAAACTGGATGAATTACAGACTACTTCAACAAAATTCCATGTTTGTTTAAAGGACATTAAGGCCTGGATGACTTCTAACTTTCTCCGCCTGAATGAAAATGAAACCGAAATTATTATTCTTGATCCAAGGAATCTAAGGAGTACACTCCCTAATGACTTGTTTGTGGAGATCCTGAGTCATCCAGGTCATAGTATCCAAGGCATGTG
Source organism: Pseudamia nigra (assembly GCA_029823295.1). Lineage (NCBI taxonomy): Eukaryota > Metazoa > Chordata > Actinopteri > Kurtiformes > Apogonidae > Pseudamia > Pseudamia nigra. The sequence continues at coordinate 8,182 of JAQQAE010020892.1, read as the reverse complement.
GTTTTTTCCTTCTGTCAACTGGACTGGAAACTTGGTTTGAACCAAATTCAAACTAAATTTCCAGTCTAGTCGACAGAAGGAAAAACCACATGGCTTAGTCTGTAATGACTTCCTTAATTTAGACAACTTTTCAGTAGATCCCAGTGCAGGTGTGATGAACTTGGAGGTAATGGATCAGGATTTATCCTTCAGTTCTCATATAAAATAAATGTCCAGAACTGCCTTCTTTCATCTCTGTAATAGTGCCGAAATCAGGAAGGTCCTGTCCCAAGGAGACACAGAAAAATTAATCCATGTATCCGTCAACATCTAGGCTGGATTATGGTAACTCACTACTGGGAAGATGCCCAAATAAAGACACAAAGTCTCCAACTGATCAAAAATTCTGCAGCATGAGTTTTAACTGGAGTCAGAAGGAGAGATCATATTTCTCCAATACTAGCTTCCCTTCATTGGTTTCCTGTAAAGTTTAGAATCGAATTTAAAATCCTCCTCCAAACTTATAAAGTTCCTAAACAACAAGGCTCTACCCTATATCAAAGACCTTATTGTTCCCTACAAACAAATCATAACTCTCTGCTTTCAGATTGCAGGTCTACTTGTGGTTCCTAGAATCTCTAGAACTAGACTGGGAGGCAGATCCTTCAGTTACCAAGCTCCTCTCCTGTGGAATCAACTTTCAATATGGGTGTGGGACGCAGACACACTCTGTACCTTTTAATACTAGGCTTAAAACTTTCCTTTTTAACAAAGCATATACCGTATTTTTCAAGTGATATGTCGCTCCGGTATGTTAGCTGCACAAGCAAAAAAATGCATAATGAAGAAGAAAAAAACGTGTATTAGTCGTTCTGCAGAACAAGTCGCATCTGTTCGGGGAACGCGCGTCAAATGCTCGGCGCGCCAGAAGGGACAGCTCGCGGTTCGTCTCCTCTTGTGGCTGTCAATGTACAAACACCCTCTAGTCGAATTTATTCAAAATACAAGTCGCTCCGATGTATTTGTCTCTCCCCTTGCCAGACTATGCAAAAAAACGTGACTTTTAATTCGGAAAATACAGTAGTTAAGACTAGGTCAGGAAAACCTTTAATCATACCTTAGTTCTGCTGCAGAGTCCGAGGCTGCGGTGAGACAGTGATGCACTGCCCTTTGCTTTCAGCCTCTCTTCATCTCCTTTTAACTCTTCCTACACCTCTCTATAAATCCCCTCCCTTTCTTTCTCTCTCCCACCATCTCTCTTCTTCTCTCTCTCCCTCTACTTCTTCTTTCTCCATCTTCCTTTTCTCTCTTTATCTCTCACCTCTCCAGTTGCCTCTTATTGTCTTATTTTCTATTTTGCAATACTGTGATACTAACTTGCATCTGTAGTTTTGTGCTTCCTCCCACTGCCCTACATGTAGGTCTCCTGATGTCCTTGCTGTGTGTTTGCTGGTTCTGGACTGGTCCAATGTCTGTGGATGTTGCCCAGTATCTGTGTTGTTTGATGTTCTATCCCTACTTTTTTGTCTCTCCTCTGTCCACTAACCCCAACTGGTCGAGGCAGATGGCCACTTACCCAGAGCCACTGGTTCTGCTGGAGGTTTTTCTCTTCCGTTAAAGGAAGTTTTTCCTCCCCCCTGTCGGCCTTGGCTTGCTCTTGGTGGTTCTGTTGGGTTTACTCTCTGTATAGTCTTGAGATCTCAGCCTCGAATTGTGAAGTGCCTAGAGATAATTGGCGATTATGATTGGCGCTATACAAATAATATTGAATTGAATTGATTTCAAGCAAGCACTCTGGTACCTCAGAAGTGAGGATGTGTGCTAGCCTGTCAACAGTCCCAGCGGGACAGCCCCCCCGGCGGCACTGGAGCACTTTAATCTTTTGCTCATTTGTGGACTGTTCTCATCATTATTTTGTTCACTTTTTTTCAAATTTGCTTGGGTTTGTTTTTATTTCAAAGATCCATCTTTCATTAATTTCATCAATTGGAAAAGGTACAGTTATCAAATAAAATGAAACAAATAAACAAAATGCACTAAAGATAACAAAATATTGAGTGAAAAACAGAGTCTGGAGCTGACTCAGTGTGTGACGCAGTACCTTAAGTATATTTTTGTACCTATAACGTACGGATGATTCATCATGAATGGGAACATCAGAGACTGACTGACTCTTTTAAGGTTTCCCCCTGAACATATAACCCCTTCACTGTGATTCATAATGTACCCACTCTTATTGAGTCTGAATGTTTTATTAATGATTCTCACTGTTTACTTTTCAGCGTTCGGTGTGCTCAAATATGAAAACTCCTCTGTTCAAAGCGAGCCCCGTTGTGTTCCGTCCTGATGATCACCACCAGGTTTAGACCGCGGCGATGTATTGATTTCTGCGCTTATCTCCATTTTCATCTGGAGAGCTGAGGGTGAAATCTTTACAACCAGGCTATTTTCACACCCTGTGGAGGTGAGCCGCTTATGCAAACCGGTGCTGCTGCTCTTGTGAAAAGGCGTTAGTAGAAAAGTGGAGGGTTTATGTATGTATCCATCAGTCACCTCTTCACTGTGATCAACTGCATGTAAACAGGAATATTAGTTAAATGTTCATTTTCACTGAATCTGTAAACAGATTATTGGGAAATTTGGATTATTCCTGGATAATTAGTGCACAGGGAAACATAGTGAGTGCATAGGCGTAGATTTCAGGGGAATGGGGGGATTCGTCCCTGCTTTACATCAGTATTGGCTTTACTCATTAAGTTCATTTCATTGCTTGTTTCATTTCATTCACTTGTTTTGTTTATTTTCTTTATTATTTTCTTTATTTTGTCCATTTTTCTTGATTATTTGGTTTATTTTTACTCACTTTATTGCTTATTTTATGCCCCCTTTGTTTATTTTATTGTTTTCTTGGTTATTTTTGTTTATTTTCTTCATTATTAATTCTACAAATTTCATTGACTATTTTTTTCTTATCCTCCATTTTTACGGTTATTTGGTTCACTTTTCTTGGTTAGTTTGTTAATTTTTTTCAGTTTCTTGATTATTTTCTTCATTTTTGACTATTTGGCCTATCGTTTACTCATTTTATTGCTTACTTTTCTTTATTTTCTTGGTTATTTGGTTAATTTTTGTATATTTTCTTGGTCAGTTAGTTCATGTGGTACAGTTTGTGGATTGTTTTCTTAATTTTTGTTCATTTCCTTGAGTATTCTGTTTGTTTATGACTAATTTTCTTAATTATTTTGTCTATTTTTTCAACGTTTTTACTATTTTGTTCATTTTTACTCATTTTCTTAATTATTTTGGAATTGAAAAATAAAATCTTGATTATTTTTCCTCATTTCAGTGATTATTTTGTCCTTGCCAGTGTTCAGACAAAATCTACGCCCTTGAGTGAGTTTAATGTGATCCAGTAGATTAATTCCTTTTCTTTAGCTGAACAAACAGGTAAATGAAGACGACTTGATGAGCTGATTAGACCTACCTCATACTGCTAATTAGGATTAGTACAGCCCTAATTGTTGATAGTAGTGATAATGGTGACAGCTCAGCCTCAGCAGCACATTTAGGCCTACTGTGTGTCACAACGGAGGAGACGGACAACACTGCTGAGTCAAGTTCAGTGAGTTTATTTACAGTGCACACAAACTGATTCAAGCAAGGGGGAAAAACGGGGCGACGTGGAGCGGAGACGAAGCGATGATGAAGGGAACCAATGGAGGAAGCATGAACTGGAAGAGCAGGAATGGAGCAGGACAAAGGACACGGGAGACTGGAGACTGGACCAGAGGGAACCAAGCCAGAACAAGAGGATGAGCAGGAACTGGTGACTGGGGAAGAAGAGGTCTGGGAGCAAGGAGAAACGGGTAAGGATCATATAAATTACGCTGGCCCTGGTACAAGAACAGGGTGGGCTCAATACCACGTTGAATAAGCGGTCGGACTGGCGGTATAAATGCACTGTGACTGACTGAGTAGATAGAACGCCGGTGTGAGCCTCTGCCCATGACCAGCACACCTGAAACAGATAATTGCAGACAGAAACACACACACAGAGGGCGCCAACGGAGCGGATTGTGACAGTACCCTCCCTTACCAGTCCACTCCTGGAGACCGACCCGGCTTGTCAGGATGAGCCCGGTAGAAGTCTCTGAGCAGCCCTGGGTCCAAGAAGTTAGCGTGGGATACCCAAAGCCTCTTTTCTGGACCGTAACCCTCCCAGTCAACCAGGTACTGGAAACCCCGACCCCTCCGGCGCACATCCAGAATCCGGTTGACAGTAAAAGCAGACTGGTTGTCGATCATCCAGGGAGGTGCAGCTGGTGCACTGAGGGGATTGGTAATGACAGGCTTGAGCTGGGAACATGTAATGAAGTTGAGGGCGATGTGGGACCAGGGCTGACCGGGCATGGGAAGGGGCCAGATAGAGGCAGGTTAGAGGTCTTACCATGGGCACAGACAGAGCAGTCTCAGACGAATTCCTGGACATCATAGGTCATATTTGGCCACCAGAAACATCTCCTCAGGTTGTGCAAAGTTCTGTCTATGCTGGGGTGACAGGCGATCTTTGATATGTAGGCCCACTGGAGCACCTGTGGTCGCGTTGCCACGGGAACATAGAGGCACCTCTCGGGTCCTGTCTCAGGGTCCGGATCGTGCTGCTGCGCCTCTCTCACAGCTGTTTCAACCTCCTAGGTGACAGGAAGGTGGCAGGATGGGTTCTGGCTCGGGAACCCCTGTGTCTGGAGCAAACTGGCGAGACAGGGAGTCCGATTTTTTGTTCCTGGATCCGGGCCTGTAGGAGACAATGAAGTCAAAGTGGTTAAAGAACAACGACCAGTGTGCCTGTCAAGGATTCAACCGTTTGGCTTGCTGAAGGTACACAAGGTTCTTATGCTTGGTCCAGATGATGAAGGGGTGGGGGGCCCCCGCGAGCCAATGCCACCACTCCTCCAAAGCCAATTTAATGGCTAGAAGCTCACAGTCACCTATGTTATAGTTCCTTTCAGCGGGAGAGAGACACCAAGAGAAAAAGGCAGAAGACCAGAAGGGTCTTCTGCCCCCACACCAGAGTCCAAAGTGTCAACCTGAATGATGAAGGGTTTAGACGGATCAGGCTGGGCCAGAATGGGGGTGGAAGTGAACAGATGCTTCAGAGATAGAGAAGCGTGCTGCACCAACGGGGACCAAATTAAGGGAACCTTAGACGACGTGAGCTGAGTGGGGGCAGAGCAGTGCAGCTGAAAATTCTTAATGAATTTCCACTAAAAATGTGTAAACCCAAGGAACTGTTGTAACTGATGGCAGTTGGTGGGAGTGGGCCACTCCGAGACAGCCTTCACCTTTCATGGGTCAGCCTGAATCCACCCGGTGCCCAAAACGTGCCCGAGAAAGGTGACGGACCTCAAGTGAAACTCACACTTCTCTGCTTTAACGAATAATTGGTTCTCCAGAAGTCACTGGAGAACAAAATGGACATGATGGGTGTGCTGTTCAATGGTCTCAGAAAAAATGAGGATGTCGTCTAGATACACGAATGCAAACTGGTTTAAATAGCCTCGAAGCATGTCATTCATAAGGGACGGGAAGACGGATGGAGCATTAGCAAGGCCAAACAGCATCACTAAATACTCGAAATGGCCAAGCGGGGTGTTAAACGCGGTCTTCCATTCATGCCCCTCCCTAATGCGAATTTGATGGTATGCTTTCTGTAAATCTAGTTTTGAAAATATGGTGGCGCCCTGCAACGGTTCCCAGGCAAACGTGACGATAGGAAGAGTATATTTATTCTTAATGGTGATATGGTTGAGTCCGCGGTAGTCAATGCAGGGACGGGGGGAATCATATTTCTTTGACACAGAGTCCCGCGCTATGGGGAAGTTAGAGGGCAGATATGATCGTTGGTTAAAGATTCATTAATATAAACCTCCATCGCCTCCCTCTCTGGCTGGGACAGGTTGTACAGGTGGCCAGAGTGGAGGGGAGCATCAGGAACTAAATTGATTGCATAGTCATATTCAATTTTTATTTGTATAGCGCAAATCATAATCGTCCTTCAGCATCTCACTCAGACCCTTATAAAACTCCTTTCGGAGCCTCATCATTCAACTCGGAGTCCGCTGCCAGCGTCCGAAACTCGACTGAGTATTCAGCTGCACTGCAGCTTCCCTGAACCAGGTTCAGGAGACGAACAGACATGGAACTGGAATAGTCAGGGTGGTCAAAAATTTGTTGAAACTTAGATTCAAACGAATCATAAATCTGAGTGAGTAGCCAATTCTGTGCCCCGTCTGCCTCTGCCCAGTCTAAAGCCTTACCCCAATGCAGCCGCACTGCATGGAGGATTTTAGATTCTTCGGATCGAAAGGAGACGGGACGCTGCCGAAACAGATGCCTACACTGGAGCAAAAACCCATGGCTGCAGCGGAGATCCCCAGAGTAGGGTTCCGGATCCAAGATGGAGGAGTCACAGAGCACTGTGGAATTTCTTGTTGAAACGGCGGGTGGCTCGGGCTGGGGGGCAGGCTGTGGAGCAGAAGCAGAAAACTGGTTAGCCATGGCAGTCACCTGAGTGGCTATCATGGATATCTGGGGCAGGATCTCATCCCAGTTCCGTGATATGTTACATAGGAGGTTCTCATGTTGACCCAGGCGAGCTCCCTGGGACCAAAGAGTGTGGGCCTCGGCAGCATCCATTTTTGGCCAATCCAATCTTTCACAATAGAGGAGACGGACAACGCTGCTGAGTCAAGTTCAGTGAGTTTATTTACAGTGCACACAAACTGATTCAAGCAAGGGGGAAAAACGGGGCGAGGTGGAGCAGATACGAGTTGATGATGAAGGGAACCGAGGGAGGAAACATGAACTGGGGGAGCAGGCATGGAGCAGGACAAAGGACATGGGAGACCGGACCAGAGGGAACCAAGCCAGAACAGGAGGATGAGCAGGAACAGGCAACTGGAGAAGACGGAGGTCTGGGAGCAAGGAGAAACAGGTAAGGATCATATAAATTACACTGGCCCAGTACAAGAAGAGGGTGCGCTCAATACCACGTAGAATAAGCAGTCGGACTGGCGAATGCTGACTGGAAGGATCTGGTATAAATACACTGCAACTGATGAGTAGATGGAAAGCAGGTGTGAGCCTCTGCCTATGACCAGCACACCTGAAACAGATAATTGCAGACAGAGACACACACACACATACACACACACAGACAGAGGGCCCCAACAGAGCGGACCGTGACACTGTTTGGAAGATCACTGTCTACGGAAAGATGATATGCTTTTTAAATATAAACCTTGACATGCATTATGAAAATTAATCATTGGTGGAGCTGCACAATTAGCCATGTTACAATGTTCACGTCGGGTCACGTACTTATAAAACCACAAAAGGGTGAAATTTAACCCTTTCACACATGGTGTCCACTACACTGGACAGGTACAAGGTTACATTACATTTCTAGTAAGTAACAACTGAGGCAAAAAGCAACGCAGAGCACAGTAAGACAATGAGTATTTTGCCTGAAAATGAACAAAGTAATCAGAACAAAAGGAGCAACATAAGAAGCAAAAGGTGCCAAATAGTAAGGAAAATGAATAAAAACTAACAAAACCAGAAGGATAAATGAACAAATCAATCAAGAAATGAAGAAAAAACAAAAGAAAATCAAAAATGAACAAAATAAGAAGCAAAATGAACAAATCAATCAAGAAAGTAAACCAAATTACATGCAGAGAGAAGAAAAATGAACAACTAGAAAGCATTTGGAGAGTGCAAACCTCCACCAAGGCAGCTCATTTTCTCCATATGACATTATTAGGGTCTGTGTCCACAGGAGGTGTTTTTTGCACCATAAAGGTCCACATTTTGAAATACTACTATATTTCGGTACAAAATAGTGGTTTAAGATTTTTTCAGGCCAGAATACGATGGATTAAATGTAAAATCTGTAGTCAATCTATCAAGATTAAGCCCATTTAGAGATTTGATCTGATGATGTTGGATATGCATCAGCAGTGTGCAGGTGCAAGTGATTGAGGCCAGAGATTGTGCCTCGTATCCCGCACTGTTTTATGACTGGCCCAGGCAGCTAGAGGTGCAAATTGTGCTTTGGATGGGTTTAAAGCAGGGGTGTCAAACTCAGTTTGGCTCTGGGGCCGGATCCAGACTTTCTGTTCTCAGGTGGGCCGGATCAGTA
>JAQQAE010020891.1:0-10584 GCA_029823295.1 Pseudamia nigra | reverse complement strand
CAGGCGCCCCCACCCTCCTCCGCCGCTCCCCACCGCTTCATCTTTCTACCGCGGTCAGACGTGGGCCCTACGTATATCCACCTTGAGAGGAGCTGCACTAATCATAACCAACAACCTAAGAGGCTTTAAATATGATCAATGTTATGTTTATCACCCAAACCTTTGTTATGAGCTGATCAATGGAGCTGGGGCACAGTTAAATATAAAGGCTGTGCGTCAAAATGCATTTCCACTCGGGATCTAATGCACAGTTCAGCACGGAGTCTCTAAGTGGATCCTATTCTATAACAACAGATGAGTTTTAATCTTTTTAAACACGTATTGACCCTGCTTTTTCCCTCTTAGGCCCTATGATTGGTTATGCACACTTTCCACAATATTACTGACCTTAATGGCGCTTTAAGAGGCCAGTGGTGCATCTCTGAGCTCCAATGTAATATGTCAACACAGAAAACACGCCAAAGTTGAAGCTGCGACATTTACAGGTGCAGTGGTGTAATAGAGTAAGACAAAAACATCCTCCTCGGGGTAATCGAGTAAGGCCAGGGTGACACACTTGCACCATGTGCTGTAAAACACCGACACACGCAAATATAAACACGACCTATGAAGACTAGGTGCCACTTACTGACCCCGTAAAACCGACGAGGATAAGTTGTAAATCTCCCCACGTGGAGGAGTTCATAAAATTTTACATTGGATGTTTAGCCACAATCAGCGCGCGCGTATTCCCAGCTCAATAGTTGTATGGGCTCTCTCTCTAAATATGCCAGTGTGGTTTTTGTGGGGTTACTGACGTTTTATACACATCATCGTAAAATATGAAAGGCGCACTGGGCGAATTTATAGACCTTTCACACTCTATAAATATGCAGATTGCCAATCATTGTTCCCTCTTCTTGGGGACTTTGAACCATTACTATACTCAAATATATGACTATATTCACAGAGAGAGGATGAAAACAACTGGTATATTATTAACATAAACCCACATTATTATTATTATTATTATTATTATTATTATTATTGAGAATGAATGACCATCCTTATAGGGACACTACTGTATTATTTTCCTTATGTTACATTAAATAATATAAACACATTATTTTATCCTGTACCATGTTACTGCAGAATGTGATCTTACTGTAGTCATGCACGATTATATGTATTTGTGTGAATTATTCACTGCTGTTATGTTATCGTTGTTCATCAATTGTTATTAAAGGTGCAATTATTTAAAAAAGAAATATTGTGTCTGGCTGCTGATATGTTTTTGTTTCATTACTATATGCGTGATTCTATAAACAGTATCAAAATCTCTATATTGAGATTATGAGGCACATTAAGTATATTGTAAATAAGTATAAGTGCAGGTATTATTGCCCCCTTTTGCTACATTTCAACCAAGATTCAAATGGTTGGTGTCATATATGGGTTACCTTTTTTAATTACAGCAGTAGCGACAATTAATCATAGGCTATTTTTTTGTTTTTATATAGAAAAGTGGCATAAAATCGATTATACCGCATATCCAGGGACAAGTAAAAACAGCATCAACAAATAGAAGCCCACTTGTTTACCCTCATACCCAGATTCCAACACAACAATGGTGTGGGTTCGCTCCGCAGAGCTGCTTTGTGGCCTGTTACACAAAACGCGGTGGCTGCACATATCTGTCATTTTGTCATCGATAGGTTACTCTTCATTTTTCAGCCAAAGCCACAGAGCTGAAAAAAGCCCTTTGACACTCAGACCAGGCTCAAACCGTGGACCAACAGCGTCATCTAGTGTCCACATGTGTCCTTAACCTGGGCGCCTCCACCAATCAGAAACAGCTGTTCTGTGGGTCCCATTTGTCTCAACAATGTACAGTCCTCTCTTTTTGTCTGTAAATAAGGTAACGGTTTAGTAGCAGGTATTCATACATGGTTCATACATTTTGCCTTTAATCGTTTTTGTGTTGCATCAGCTCTTCTGTCTCTACCTGCTTTCATCAAGGAGATAACATTGCTCTGGAGGTTTTATAATATGCACAATAACTATTGACGTTTTCCCATATAACTGAAGGCTAATAGCGCACTCGTGTGATGAAGTACAGGGTGGTTGCGGCAGGGCCATCAGGCAAAAGACTCCTCAACAGTGCGCATGACTCTCCTTTGAACGAGTCCACCACCAGCGTCCATTAAAACCATAAAGTAATTTAGCCCAGACGTCTAGCCAGTTAGTCGAGTTTGCTTTGTTCGTCTGCATTTGAGACAAACAGCCGAGCTCCAACAGGGGCTGTAAAACTGGCATTTTTATCCGAGCTGTGCGGAAATGCGCTGGATTGGGCTTTGAAATTACAGCATCCTGTCCGTATTGTTTGCCACCACAAAAAGGCAATTTAGGCCTATCCCAGGAAACAAATGCGAGACCTGGGAAATTGTCTCTCACTTAAAATTCGTGCTCATATTTGGGCACCAAATTTTGGATCGCTTGTACCGGCTGGACGGAAGCAGAAAACTGCAAAAAATTTAACCTTATCTGGGAGTTAATTCTTTTTTTTCTGTCCTTGATGAAATTGTTAATATCTTTAATTAAGCCAATTGGTTAATACATTCTTGGGGTAACGTCCTGCGCAATACATGCACATTGGTAATTATATAAACAATTTAATTTAAGGGACTTAAATTAAAGTGTTTTTAAAACACATGTGTGCGTAAAATAGCACTTACATTATGTATCATATTGTTACACCTTTCACATATTAGTGAAGCCGTAAACACAGCTGAATGGTGACTCATGTGGCCAAAAAACAGTTATCGTGTTTGGAGATGTACTTTCATGTTTATTTGATGTTCGTGCATTTAAGCTATGAATGTGAGTGAGGATCAAAAGACGGGCAGTGCGCTCCTATTATAAATCAACAAAAGCAGAGATGTTTTTGCTGAACCGCTAACACCGTTATGTTTTCACCCTCGCCATTATTTGCAGGCGTAAGGCTTATTTGGGCCTTAGCTGTACGCACTGGAATGCTGGCTGGCCAAAACAAATTAGAAGCAAAATTCTTCTAGCATAATTAATTATATGACATCCATATGTTTGCAACAAACAGTTTTGCCCTCCTCATTTCCGTGATGTTTCTTAATCCAGGGAATATTTTCGTTCTAGTTAATGAGCCCCGTTTGTTTGTTTGTTTCATTTGCACAGCCGCATGAAACTCACTTAAATATAACAAAAATCCAGAAAACAAGTGTTAAGTGTTGAAGTTTATATTTACAGAGTTCTATATCCACACTCCATAATTAAACAGGTAAGCTACAGTCAAAAGAAAGAGATGCACAAATACAGCAACGACTATCACAAAAATACAAGACAGACAAGTCCGAGCGCAGATGTTGTGTTTCTGTACAAAATACTACACTTGCACAACAATGTACAAAGGAAAAAAAAAATAAGAAAGAACCATTCACATCATAAATTATGTGTTTGTGAAATTCAAAAGAATTCAAGTATTCTCTCTATCCGGACAGTTAATAACGTATCCAAACAGCACTTGTATTATTTCTTATACAAAAAAAAAAATCAGATTTGGAAAATAAACGCAGAAAGAAAGTAATAGATTTTTTTCTTGTTTTTTTCTTTTTTAACTAGACACAAAATGTACACTGGAAATAAAGTAATCAGGATCAAACAGTCTGAAAGTTAAGGTTAATAGAAAAATCCAACAAATTGATAAATACGAAGACGAAAAGGGGGGTCATCTTGTGTTTTGGTACATCTGTGCTGTCCATGTGGCTAGTGGTTGTTAATAGTTATTTTCAGTCCTTGTTATTATTGTTCCTTGCTGTCGCTCTTTTCTTTGTTCATTTTCTTCATCTTCATTCGCCGGTTCTGAAACCAGATTTTGACCTGCCTCTCGGTCAGATTCAGGACCCTGGCCACCTCGTACCGTCGGTCCCTGGTTAGATACATATTAAACAAGAACTCCTTTTCCAGTTCAAGAGTCTGGTACTTTGTGTAAGGGCATCGCTTCTTCCTTGTCGACCGAGCATGTATCCAATTTGCCACTGGATTATCTGCAAATAAAAAACAGAATAATAATAATAATAAAGACAAAACAGCAAAGGGGTCGCAGTTTTAGAAGCAATGACACATCACTATCAGAAATGCTCATATGCGTCTGCAATAACAAGAGTTGTTACGGTTTATCAGATGCTCTTGTATTGAAAAAATACGCCTAATTAAATCTCTAAAACAAGTTTGATGAAGCTAATCCCATTGTTGACGTTTAAAAGCGAAGATCCCCGGCTTCAGACTATCCAAACGTACACTGATTTGCTTCCTTGTGCCCTCAACTTGTGAGTAACACCGTCGTAAAATACTCAATGCGCTTATTCACTTTATTGGCCCATAAAATGGCCAGTGGTTCAAGCCTTTACAGGTCCGTGGTGAAAGTCCTCGAGTGTGTCCCTACATTCCTCAAGTAGCTGGAAGAGTCATGTGAATTTGTGTTGGACTAATTTCATGAGAACAGGGCTCATATTCATATGGAACTACAGGCATTTGCATATTATCTTGTCATTATCATGAGAGGAAATAATAGATTTTACCGGTGGGGATCAAACAGAGCCAAAAAAAGTAGTTTTTCGTGACAGAATGGGCCTCCATAAAAAACAGGACTGAAAGTCGGCTTATGGCTTGATGTGCCATATGGAATGGCACAGGGTCAAAAATATGGTCGTAAAAATCCAGCATAAGGCATTTACTGATCAAAACTGATTCATGTGTTGGTTTAGCTTCTTCACTTTAAAGAGCACCTTGCATGTTTTACCATTAAGTCAGATCCTTCCAAATTCAACGTCTTCCGTAGGTTTGAGTCCATGTTTACAACCCCGTCTGGTTTTATAGCCCCAATATTAGCCTGGTAGCGTTTGTGTTTTATAGTTCCTAAAGCTATCCCCAGCAGAGGCGATCAGAGCTGAAGAGAAAAAGGAGGTTGAAACATCTGATAATTTGACTTTATGCAGGACGTTAAAATGCCTCTTAGTAAATGCCGATTTACACCAGACTCCCACCCGACTGTAAAAAACCAGAGGAGCTTGAACTTACTCGGATCTAGCTCCGGCTTCTCTTCTTTATGTTTCCCTGAAGCCAACAGCTCCGACTCGGGAGAAGGCAGATTCTGCTGCGTCTTGTCTCGCATGTCAGTGGATGAGCAGTACAGATAATCCGTGTAGGTTCGTCCGCCGGAGCCGAGACACTCTCCCGCTCTGTGCTCCTGAAAGGCGTCGGGCTTCAGCCCGTAGTGCCTGCTGTTTCCCGGATAGCCGTGGAAAGGCACGGCGCCGGATATCGGCTCCAGCCATGACCGCATATACCTCGAGTCTGTGCCTAAGTGAGGTTGGTGACTGTATGGATGGTAAACCACTGATGACTGCGAGTGGACAGGGGCCCACGACGTGGAGAAGACGGGTGGCTTTGGTGCGAAGCTGCAGGAAGGATAGTCAGCACACTCCGGTACTAGGGACGTCGGACGAGGGCCGGCAGGGTGCGAACCGGGCGCCGAGAACCGAGAGGCAGCGAGGACATCCTCATTCTCATGGCTGATCAGAGAGTCCACATAATAATTAGTTATGGGACCCGTGGTCGACATGTCGAAGCTTCCCCGACTCTTTTACATGCATCCGATTATTATATGGAGTGTATGTGTACTTTTTTATCTAGCCATAGAACAATCAAGGCAGGTAATTATTTCTCAACGCTTCCCTGGCTGCTATTGGCTGCCTCGCTGACACGTGATTATATTTACCCCCACAAAAATTGTACAGTGGATCAATGCGCCGCATATCCTGGGATACCAATGCACATAAATCGGATTAAAGAATGTGCTCCTTTGCTCTTTTCCTGGACGTATTAGAGGTAATATCAACAGCCACGTTTCTTTATGACAAAAACACGTCTTGGTAGAAGCTAAAGAGAGACTCGTCGCGCCGACGCAGCACAGACCTGCGCACATTAGGTCTAAAACCGAGCAAGGCACTATTTGATGGTGTAATCAATCTCTGTCTGGCAAAATTTACCCCAGCCCCGCGTTATAGCAACGGTGTTACAGCATCAAAGTGTTTACTGAATAGTTGTCGAGTTTTAGCCTTATCAAACTTGCAGTACATTTGATCAAGTGACGCTTTTATAACTTTGTGTGGAATGTTGTTTATTTCTTTATAGACAGAGACGCCTTAACAGTGACTCCATATAGACTTGTTGGAAGAAAGAGGGAATCAAAGTACGGCATGCAGCATGCACCAACAATAAAGTTTGCAAGTTTTAACGAGGGAATAACAGACCAAACATTTCCTAAATGGGATCTGGGGAGATAGGAGAGGAGGGGATCCAGATTCTTGACAAGCAGCCCACTACACAGGGCTATATCCAGCTAGTGACCGTTCATGTTTTTATGCCCATCAATAAATTTTAACGAGGACCATTTGATTGTTCATAAACGTGTCGTTAATAAGACTGCATCCGAGTTCCGCGCTTAACATAAAACCACCACGACTGCATGCATGTGAAACAATTCATATCAAATGGAAAGGCCGGACACATAGAAGAGGAGCCTGAGTAGAGGAGGTAAAAAGGTTCATTAAAAGGCTAACTAGATGAAAGCCGTCGCACCATGGATACTGTTACTGCTGGATCTAATGGCAGCGGATTACTGTTTTTGCCTGCGATGTAGTCATGTAGCTGGTCACTTATTAGACTGTGAAACAACCCTGAACTCTGCAGAGACAGCAAAGAACGCAATATGATGGAGTATCTCGTCAGAGATACTGAAGACGCCGCCATTGTCAGAGAAGAAGACATATAGACGTGACAAAAATAACCTGCTTAAAGTTCAATCTGCATGTGTAAAGTGGATTTTGTAGATGGCATAAGTAATGAAGATTCAAACGTTTCATATGTGGCTCGTATGTGTGATTACATGTGGACGCAGTGAATTATTTTATTACTTCTTATGACAGTAGCGAGATTTATGTTGAACTGTTGATACGGGAGGATGCACGTATTTTTAAGTGTAGATGAAATGTAAGGGAATTATTTTGTGAGTTGCGTGGTAATGTGTCTAATCACTGTTTCTATATTTGACCTGCTTTCTATGTTTTTCTTTTATTTTATGCCGTTTTATTAAATTTAACAATTAACACCAAATGAAACCGTAAAGTGCAGACGTCTCTCTTTTCAGACAAATAGACCACAGGGTTGTTTTGCGCTATAACATCTACTTTAATTGCACTAAACCACATGTAAGTTATAACTGGCCGCGCCTAACAAAAAAATCTATCAACGAAACAACATGCATATGATAATTATTAAATCCAATTAACTAATGGTCCTATTGCGCGAACATATATTAAAATAAAACGGTGTAATTACAACATTTGAAATCTAATCTAACCGCAAACATGCATTGTCACTAATTACCATAAACCAAATTCAACGCTGGATAAATAAAGCAAATGTTCACACTGAAGGAATAAGTGGAAAAAACGCTGAACAATTCCGCTTCATACCGTAAAACAAAGTGAAATATAAGATACTTTATCCGTTTTGAGGCACTTTGTTTGTCATGGCTGCTGAGTTCAGATTCAACCATGAAATTTAAAAGGCCAGACGCCAGACCTGAACCCGGCTGATGCAAAAAGGTGTCCTGGTGCGCGCTGATCATTGCGCAAGTCTGTGAGCACACAAATATGTTCCCACGTTTACAGGAATAAAATAGTTTGACCACCTGGAATCAGGCTGAGACAGCTGTGTATTTTGTGCAAGTTGAAGGTGTGAGTTGGTTCATTCTGCTGATGCCATTAAACCTGGATTTAACACGTGTTCGACGACCTCTGATTACAATAACATATGGTTTAGAAACACAGCCATTTACGTCATCAGTTCAAACTATCAGGTTGTCAGGAGTCATTTAGTGGATCATGTACATATTAGTTTTGTGTGTTTAATGTTAGAGGCTGAGCCTGTGTGTTTATATGAGTCTGCATATACGTGTGTGTGGTGTGTGTGTGTGTTATAATTTTGTACAATGTGTTATACGTTTCTTTTTTATATAAGTTGTAACTTGTTATGCCGTTTGGTCCATGCCTTGGAAATACAAATACAATATTAATCCTGCATTATTTTAATACAGATGTGAATCAATGTGACATATTAAATAAAGAAATTCATCAAAATGAAAAATGTTGAAAGAAATCTATGTAAAAGATGTATACGTTCGTACTTATTTATGATACAATAATAAAGCATTCCCCGGGGACACAAACTTATGTTGTTGCATTTTCTATATGTGTAAAGTTTTTCTTGGCTCCTTCCTTAAATAACGCGTTTTATTTTATCCTACACTGTTTGCTATAAACACAACTATAACTATGGGGTTTCTTATTAGACATTAATGCTCCAGTGCGTAAAACCAATGTAAAGAGTTCGCACTTTCAGCAGATCTAGTAGTTTAGTTTTCACTTTACTCTTATTTGGACTAAAGCCAAATCTAGTCAAGTCACTTAGGTTTATAAGCGTCGTAAAAATCACAAACCACAAATTGGACTCTTAAGATTTTATCTGCACCACACCCTACACGCACCATCTGACAATACATAAGATGTAGGACGTGCTTTTGTTTTATCCAACAATTTGGTGTATTTTTCAGACGCATTACGTCCACTAGTGAATTACTGTTGATGATACCAAGACATTTTACTGATACTGTGGCTGCGACATCCTCCAAATGCACGTTTACCCCTATAAAATTAGAAAATGCTCCACACTACAGCAGTTGAGGCTATGATGCTCGTCTGTCTACAGCTGATGAGACGGACAGTGTTGTTTTTGTTTTACATCGCCCATTGACTATTCATGTGCAGCCTCCTTGCGTTTTACCAGGACGCAAAGGGTGAAAAGCCTTTAGCCAGTCACACTTGGGATATATTTGGGAAAATCTAAGTAACTTGTATTGTCTTGACGCATGATATGAAATCCAAAATAACTCAAATAATGATTTCAAAAAGCCTTTACATACTGGTGGCAGTGCTTGCTTCAGCCTAGTGCAGGAATTGGAGTAAAAAAATTAAAAATACCTGAAGTTGGCATCAATTAAACATCAGGCTAATCATGAAAGTTCATGTTTAAAAATGCGCAATAGCAACTTACATTTGTAAATGGTACGGACAGGTGGCTGATAATACGTCCAGAGCACATAAACATTGCTCTATATACTCATGTTATCCACATCAAACATTACCAAAGGCATTACTGCTAATCTTAATTAAAAGATGGCGATTGAATCAGCTGATTTATTTTATTTACTTAGTGCGTAAAAGCTGCGTGGATGAATAAAAGCACGTATTTAAGTCGTTGGATCATTCTAGTGACCATGTTGGGTGAGATCTGCTGACTTCCTTGTTCTGACACAATAAGGACAGTATTTCTTCTATTCATGAAGCTGATATTGAATGTCTTTCTCACTGAGAAACAGACACAACAAATAAATAAACACTTGGGCGCATAGGCCGCCTGCGTCACTCACGCAGACGGCACAGTGCGGATAGTTTTAATTCTAAACTAAATCTCACTTGTTCATATATGTGCACCATTTGGATCACATTATCCGGGTCTAAATCCTGCATATGCGACCCACATAGTACAGTTATTTATAAACAGCCCATGTGCAGAACAGAGATCCATGCAATACAATACCAAATACCAAAAGCCACTGTGATCGACACCAAGGCCATGATGCATTAACTGTATTACCAAGAACGACCTCATATCACCGCTGAAGAGGATTTAAACAAGCACACTTTTTAAAATAAATTAATATTTTTGAAAGAAAAGAAGTCCGATTTTTCACATGACAAGGTCATGAGGATGATGATCAATGCATTTCAGTAGTAAAGAGATGCAGAACATATTTCCAGTTAGTCATAGCGTAACGTCGTGATTAAAAATAATTATTTTCTGTCAGATAATAATTAGGTTTCCTGAGGTTGACACACGCTGTTTGCATTTGAAAACTACGTAATTAGCTTTAGCTAACAATAAATCTTGCAACTGAGACTGGACGTGGGTGTTTTTATTTAAAATTCAAAGAATAATTTGGGAAAAAAATCATTAAATTGATGCGTTTGTTGTAAAGGGAACAGAGTGAGTCACTATCTGTCCTTCTAAAAATGCAGCCTATTCAAAATGCGTCTCATTAAAATTAATTAATGCAAGATATCCTCAGAAATCCAGAATTTAAAAAAATCCGTTGACATTTCTCTCCATATCTGATCATGCAAGTGGCAGTCATTTGGAGATGTCCTAAGGAAGTGGGTGTCTATAGGCTTCAGTTCCTGTGCGCCACTACAAAGTGAAATAAATTGCTTTATGTGTATATGGTTTTAGGGTGAATCTGTGCAGCTCTCGGGGCTGTTTCCTGCGCTGTAAAGTCTTTGTCAGTGATGCATTCCAAGGGAGACACTCATTCACTGAGCTGAATGAAAGTGACTTTGGATTCCAGACTGTCTCTTCCAGTTGCACTCCTGCCAAAGGGAGGGGGTGGGG
>JAQQAE010020890.1:0-10584 GCA_029823295.1 Pseudamia nigra | reverse complement strand
ATCACCCATGCAGAAATTATCCAATGGGAGGCTCGTACCTATTTGCTTTGTTAAATCCAGGTGGTGACCTTTTTTTTGGCCAGGCAATGTATTATGGTATAGTATCCGATGTAGCAAGTTAATTCAATGGCTCTAAAACTATAATATAAAAACTGAGTATTAAAGCACTATTATTGTCACTAAACTAGTGATTTAATGTATGAATTAATGTACGCTTATTATGCAAATTATTCAGTTACGTTATAGTCAAGGGTCACAAATTCATATTTACTTTATGCATGAATGCAAATGGTTATTTGAGATGGATGCATTTGATCAATCTGTCTCAATATTAAACACATATGAAGCCTTTTTAAATTTAAACTGGTCATCAGACTCAAACATGTACTTTGCTGTATGACCCACCAGTCAGAAGACACATTACAGGTTTACCAATAAACCAAAAAAGTGTCAGTATGACAAATGAATGGTTTATTACTGAGGCAGTAATGCACATTAACCTGTTTCAAATAAAGTCGCTGCAAAGTCTGTAGTGACCTGTGGAGTGTGTTTTGACTGTTGGGTCATGCAACAACATACATGTTTGAGTCTGATGAGCAGTTTAAATTTAAAAAGGCTTAATAATTTTTTAAAATATTAGAATATGAAGAATGTTACCAAGAGTCTCGTCAAATGCACCCATCTAATATTAACCTTTTATTAATTTATGAAGTAACTATGAATTCATGTCCCTTAACTTATTATGAGTTCACTGTGAAGTATTCACATAAACCACAGTAAATTTATAATTATTTTCGTCATATTACTTAAGTTTCTAAATTGTACCTCTCAAGTAAAGTGCTGCCCTTTTTTATGTTTCCTTGGTGGAATACTAGAGTGTTGGTGGCTGATAGTTCCTAATAAAGTAGTATCAAAAACGGACTAAACCAGGGTTTTTGTATCAATATGACTTGGGTTTAAGTACTTGCCTGTTTTGGTACCTCACTGAAGGAACAGAATAGATACCATGTGAACTACAGAAAACATTTTTTAGACTTTATTTTTTCTTGAAATATAGGTTGACTTTATCACTGAGCACATCTGTTTCATGTTTCACTAGGTTATTTACTAAATACTGTATTTACACTGGTTCAAAATTATTATTTCTTAGTCTTTTTGAAACAGTAAGAAATAACATTATTAAAAGAAAACAAAATGATCCTACTCAAGTAACTAAGTGGTCCAAAATTATGGTATAGAGGTGGCATTCATTATGTTTTTGTGGGTCAAACAGCAATTCACATGGAATAAAAGAAAGGCTATTGGTTGTGTTTCTGTGAAGGCTGATCATATAGAGCTGTAGGAGAAAATCTTTAGAACCAGAGGACAAATTCCTTCTCTATCATGCATAGTTGTTCTTTTCTAATTCTATAAAAAGTCTGTAAGTAATGTAAAAAATGCACCTAATCATTATAAGATTTTAGGGTAGATTCCCAGCTGTTTTTGTACTGCACCACTCAAAGGAACAGGAAAAATACCATACATGTATTACCTTTAATAGACATGGTACACTTTATTTTCTGGAAATGTGTTGTAACTGAGCCAATCTATTTCAAATTTCATCATGCTGTTTCCTAATCATTGTGTTGATGTACACTCACTGGCCACTTTATTAGGTACAGCTCGCTAGTGCCAAGTCAGGTCTGCTTTTGCCTTCAGAGCTGCCTTTGGTCATGTTGCATAGATTCAATGAGGTGCTGGAAAAGTTCCTCTGAGATTTTGGTCTACGTTGACCTGATGGTATCACACAGTTGCTACGGAATGATGTGATGTGTGAATCTCCTCATCCACTACATCCCAGTGGTGCTCTGTTGGATTGAGAACTGGTGACGGTGGAAGCCACTGGAATACAGTGAACTCATTGTCATGTTTGTGAAACCAGTTTGACATGATTTGAGCTTTGTGACAAATCATTAGACACATTAACCTATGGACATGGTCAGCAACAATACAGTGGAACCTCGGACAACGACCGCTTCTGACAACGAAAAATTCGCATACCGATGAAATAAAACTGCAAAAAAATTGAACTGCATAACGACAAATTATGTGGACAACGACGCCCGGGTCATGCCTGCGTCACTTCCGGGTCTCCACGAGAATGACCCGGAAGTCAGAGTGCTAGTGCTAAGTGCTAGTCGCTAAGTGCTCAGTACTAGCAGCTAAGCGCTAGCGGGTCACGTATGCGTCACTTCCGGGTCTCGACGAGAATGACCCGGAAGTCAGAGCGTCTCTTTTTCAGACCATTCATCTGTAAACCCACAGCTTGCAGAGTTGTGTGGGAAAATCCTAGTAGACAAGCAGTATGTGAAATACTCAGACTAGCCTGTCTGGCACCAACAACGATACCCTGTTCAAAGTCACGTAAATCATTTCTTTCCCATTCTGATGCTCGGTTTAACCTTCATCAGATTGTCTTGACTGTGTGTACCTGCCTATATACATTGAGGTGCTTCCAGGTGATTTGATTTATTTGTGTTCATCAGTCAGTTTTTAATGCACCTAAATTAACCACAAACAAAACACTGAGAACTTTTGCTTCACATTTTTCATCAATCTAACAATCAGCCCAGTTTTTCACCACATAACATGATTTTATCTTTAATTTTGGGTCTTACCACTAAATAATATGCTATCCACTACCTCAGTCCTCCAAAAATAATGAAAAACTCACATCATTTAGTTGTTACTTACTTTTTTTTTCCCCATTCTGACAGTATACTATCGGTTTGTGGTGCTGTTCTTCAACTGCTTGCTGACATTTGGCTCCTATTTCTGCTTTGACATCCCCAGTGTTTTGCAGGATCAGTTCCAAGGGGTAAGCATCAAATGGTCATCTTCAGTTGTATGAAAGATTTTTTTTCAGGAAAGTTGTCTTTTATCCTGACTTTATTTATTATCTTTTTTTAATCATCTGATAGAACCTGACATGTCCCAATACGACCGTGGTCAATGGGACAAAGGACTGTGTGGAGGGGCTGGGGATGACCCCTCAGCAGTACAATCTGCTTTATGCTATCTATGCTTGGACGTAAGCACACACAAACACTGAGTGTGCAGGAAAATGTCATCATGGTTTATCAGAATGAAGCTACAGTTGTTGTGTGTCTCTCCTCACAACAGGAATGCTGTGGTGGTGATAATTGCAGGCTTTCTGATTGATAAGTTAGGAAACCGCTGTAAGTTAATGGATGCGCCAGTGTATTTAAATTAACAGCGGCCAAAAATCACAATCAAATCTCATAATGTCTTCTTCGTCTTTGCAGTTGGTGTATTTGTTTTCTCTTTCCTGTGTGTTTTGGGGTCTGCATTGTTTGCGCTTGGTTCCCACTTCAAGGGGACTCCTTACCTACTGCCACTTATGCTCACAGGCCGACTGTTGTTTGGATCAGGCAATGGATCATTGACCAGTAAGGCCAATCTGCAAAATTCTCATGCATGCTCTCTGCAGCTGTAAGGAGGTTTTGTAACATTTTGCCACCTTCTAGTTGTTCAGAACCGCATCACAGCCTTCTGGTTCAAGGGGAAAGAGCTGGCGTTGGCCTTTGGTCTGACGTTGGCTTTCTCTCGCCTGGGTTCAGTCCTGAACTTCTTTCTGACTCAGAGATTTGAAGAAAAATTTGGCATACAGTGGACACTATGGGGAGGTAGGTGAAAAATTAAGATGCAGATACTGCCCACTGCACAGTTCAAAGCATCACTAAGGAATTGAGTGTTATTGAAAGAAGATTTAAACAAGTTGTGTGACCTATAACATGGTGTGTAATGTGTTTTTTAGGTGCGCTACTGTGTGTGCTTGGCTTTTCATCAGCCATCATAGTGAGTGTCCTGGACAAGGTGGGCATGAAGCAGCTTGGTTTAGATGGAACCATCCAAGCAGAGTCTCGCAATGTGGTACGAAAGTATTTATGACAATCTTAAAGTGCAAGGATATTACAGATGAATTACATTGAATTACTTTAAGGTGCCTTCACACCCACTTTACTTTGTCCCAACTTTCAGAATTGCAGTTGTGAACGTTCCTTAGACCAAGGTGCACATCAAACAGCTGGTTTTAGTCTGGTCAAAAGAGGTGGTCTCCATCAGGACCACACTGGGTTGATTGGTGTTCATCCACACTGTGAAACTGCTTTTTGGATGGTCTGCATTTTCGGACAATTTGTGTGAAGTTATGCAAAAAACATTAAATAGGTAAAAATATCCACAAAAAAGATCCATAATTGATCAAATCTCCATCAGGACTGTCTCCCCTGTCTTCACCAGCGCTGAACTGAATGAGCTCCTTAATTTTCTCAAGTATTTAGGTTCATATTAAAAGTGAGTTGAATCAAAATTTGAAATTGGTGACATACAGCGATAAAATGACGTGCTGGACGTGATCTGGATGCAAGCTTCGTGAGACCGATTAGCCTGATCGTCAGTGTTGTGGATTATTTGAGCCACGCATTTGAAAACATATCTTGGCTTGTTTGAGCTTCCTTTGTGATTTGGGCCCCTAGTCTTCACAGCATTGTGGGGTCACATTTACCCATTTCAAACTTTTAGAAGACGAAAACGTGCAGGTGTATGGAGCTTCTAGGGCGGCCCAGTGGAGGGTGGCGTGGTTTGACCACCATATCCACCTTTTAACACTCCCAAAACTCAAGACAATACAAGGACTATTAGATGGACATGCTTGTTGTTAATTAGGCTCATTCTTGATTTCTTCCATTTTTCCTTTGTCCTTCTTTTGTGTGTTGGTGACAAAAAGTTTCATTTCTTCCTATAACTGTCTGAATCTTCAAAAAGATATTTTTAACTAAATTAACCAAAGCAGGTTCCGTTTGATTCGGACCAGGACCGCCTCTTTTGATCGGCCCAAAGATTGTTTGATTTGCACCATAATGTGGGAGAGGTTTCACAGCAGCAAATTTGGCTTATATCAAATTGGAAAGTCTGAAAGTCTGGAACAAACAGGTTTATGTGTGTTGGCTCTCTTCATTAGTGCGGACTGTTGGTGCACCACACCCTGATGATGTCTCTGTGTGTGAATTTACAGAGGATTCAGGATGTGAAGCTGCTGTCAATAAGATACTGGCTGCTGGTTCTCACCATCATGTTTTTCTACAATGGCATCTTCCCCTTCATTGCAGACGCCAGGTAAAGATTATCAACACATTACACACTCATCATTTTGGTCAGAGTAGTTTCTACAGGCCAGCAGTCTCGGGCTGCTTTTCCCAAACTTAGGGTCAGGATGCAATATTGATTGTGCAGCCTTTTTATTTGCGTCATCCATTTCTTAATTTGTTTTTTGTTTACTATTGTATTTTTGTCCATTTTCATGATTTAGTTCATTTTTGCTCCTTTTGTTGATCATACTACTTATTTTTTATTGTTCTGTTCATTTTTTCCACTTGTCCTACTTATTTTGTTCATTTCTGTCCATTATTTTGTTAACTCTGTAATAAGTGTCTTAATTTTGTACAGTAAAAAACATACAAATCCTCGGTCATGTAGATTTTTGAGTTTGGGCTCCAAGGTAATGACTGACATCTCTTGAGACTTGAGCCCATATTTTAAGAAACGCTTCTTTAGGGTAAGAATGTGTAGCGTTTTAACATTTCTGCACTATTTTCATGTCCAGTAAGTTCATCCAGGATAAATACAGAGACTATAGTCAAAAGGAGGCAGCCTATATTGCTGGAGCGGTGTATGACAGCTCACTGGTCCTGTCAGCCAGCGTGGGCATTCTCATCGTAAGCACCTGTGTTTGGCCCCTAACCTATTCCTAAATCCTGGTTTATGAGGACAAGAAATCTCAAATGGATAATCCGTCCTGTATTTTTCAGGATTACGTGGGTCTGCGGGGGATTTTTGCAGTGGCCTGTGCTGTCCTCACTCTGCCAGTGTTTGGTCTCCTGGCCTTCACCTTTGTCCCTCCGCTGGTGTCCACCATATGGCTTGGAGTTACCTACTCATTTGCTGCTGTGAGTCTGACACAATTTTTTTTTTTTTTATCAGTACAATGTCTAATGTGCATATAGGGGGCACCCTATTACAAAATTATTCTCAAAATTGACAAAATAGTCAAGTAAATGAACAAAAACAAGAAAAGAAACGGAAATAACCGAAATAATGAACTAAAATGACACAATATTAACAAAGCCAATCAGGGAAATCTACAAAAAAGTCACAAATATGAATAAAATGAGCAGGGTGCTTTTAAATTGTCAGCTAAAATTTGCATCATATGTCATGTGGCTCATAAAGGGTTCAAATGTTTTTTTTGTGGCTTTAGACACTTTTTTTTTTTTTTCTTACTGTGGAAAACATGGCTCTTTCGGTTGCAATGGTTGCTGACCCTTTATCAGGTTTCTGAATTTAATCTCTACTTTATTTTAGGCAAGTATGTGGCCATCTATTCCCCTCGTGGTCCCTCAGGCGACCCTAGGGACAGCAATGGGCCTTGCTACCTCCATTCAAATGATTGGCATTGGCATCTCCAATCTGGTTGTTGGGCAGATTTTGGGCACTAAGTCAAGGTAAGAACTAAAAAACAGAATGCTAATGTTACACATACAGTACTTACTACTTTATTTAATGTCCTGTTTTATCATTTGTTTGGCAGTGAAAAGATTCCACTGTGGCGCTGGCAGAGGATGATGATCTTCATGTTGGTGAACACAGTCTGCTGCATCATCACCTCAGTGCTGCTCAACATCATCGACCGCAGAATGGTCTGACATTTTTCCACACTGTTCTGTGCACACATTAAATAAATGTAGTGTGAATGTTTTCATAAAATCTGTTCATTATATGTTGTTGCTCTTCAGGGCGGGACCCTGAACAAGACAACCAAAAGGTCAGCACAGCCTGTCAGAGCCCCGGACAGAGAGCCACTCACTCAGGGAGAGGAAGAGCAAAATGAGGAGGAGGAGGATGGATCTGGTTCAGTCAACTCGTAAATGTTTATGTGCACAGTGTCATATTGTTACAATAATTAACAGTGGTGCCCCACATTGAGTATCCGGTTTTTTTTTTTTTACCAAAGGAAGAAGACAGAAAACCTCAAATAGTCCCAAAAAAATGTTTTAAATAGTATCAACACAAAACGTATAACTCTCAAAGGAAATCATGTAGGCGTTTTGAATTAACACCATACCTAAAAGAGTTGGTGCCACATTTTTCAATTATTCGTAGGATTGAATGACTCCACTTCTTTGTTCAGCTCCTTCAGTGAAAAACTAACCTGGTGTAAACCTCCACAATGATTATTTCATATTGTTAGCTGCCTGTCACAGTTCAGCAAAACATAGTTCCATCCTGATGAAAACCTCCGTTTAGGTCAACTGCCAGAGACCAGAATCAGTAAGGAATTTTACTCCCAGGAGGCTGAGGGAAACCACTGGCCAATTGTTTTTTATGCTTGCCTAAACTAATCTAATGTCGTCATTGATTGACTACATTGCTCCAAAGTTCTGCACTGGTCTTATTGAGATTACAATTTGTTTTTTTTTAATTTTTTTTTTTTTAACAAAGTGTCTCATTTCCTCCCTGGTGCATTTGGCAGCTATTCTGATATTGACACTGTAGTACAAAGATAAAGTCATAAATTATGCATAGTCTCCGGTGATGCAGCAGTGCTGTAGGGAAATCTATCCATCACTGGGCTTTTATTCCTGCACACAGCATTGAGTTTTTGGGTCAGTTTTTTAATTTATGTACCTTAGGGTTGGGATAAAAAGACCTTGTTTTGGGATAAAATATAACATTTCACAATGTTAAACACATGTAAGAAAATCTGTCTACCAAAATTCTTCTACTTCTGTGCAGATATCATTTATAGTTGCCTATGCAACACCAGGGTGTAATTATCATGGTTCACTGTGGACACTAGTGTAAGTAGCATCTGTTTTTAAAATATTGAAATGCATGCCAGTGTTTTTATGTTTTAATGAATTTCAAATGAAATGGTCAAACACTTGTCAATCTGTCTGTATGTATGATGTGAGGGAATGAGTACTCCACAAAGGGAATACAGTAAATTTTTTGATTTTCAAAAAAAGACATTGTGACCTTTGCTTGTTTCATATATATCCAGCTTGCTTGGTTCCGAGGTAACATTTATGTATACCGCTTGATAACTGATGTAAATGTGTGGCCTTCATTCCTGAAAACATGTGATTGATGCCTCAGTGACATCAGTCACAAACATCCTGTTCAATGCAGACCTCAGTTTACTTTGAATCGTGGCTCCCCTGAGGGGAGCAGCCGAAAGGAGAAGGAGTGTAGTGTTTTGATTATACCTCATTTAAAAACATTGAACACTGACACACTGTGACAATACAACAGTTAAGTGCAAAGAAGGAAGGATTTTCCACATGTGAAATATGATGTTACAAATATAGCACAAACATTAAGAGTAAATTGAATGTTTAACTTAAAGGTAAAAAATGAGACCAGAATAGGGTGAAATAATGACCAATAAATTAAATTCTTACTTGATAAACTTTAATTAAGCAGAAAACATTATCTGTTAAAAGTGAGCTATGTCATTATGAGGGTTAACATGGATTTGTTTAGCTTCAATTAGATGATATCAAATGTTTATTGCTTTTTATTTTGATGAAGTCTGATGATCCATTGGTGATTTTAATTCCAATTTCAGTCATAAAAAATGTGGCAAAAGATAAACTGTGGTTAAAAAATGCTCTTAACTCTATTGAATAGATTGGAATATCTTGTCAAATGAGTAAAGAAAATCTAAGGAATTGTACCAACCGCTATAGTGACTCTAAAACCAACATTAATTCATATGAAATACTTGCATTAATTCAGTAATATTCAACTGTTAGTCTGTATTAAGTGCATTTGATTCATTTTCATAAAGTATATTTTAATAAGTTTTCTTCCATCTTTAAAATCATAACCAATGTCTGTGTTTTGTACATTGTACTCTTGTAGTACACATGGCTGCCAGTAGGTGGAGCTCCTTAACTTGAGCTTTCCTGTGTTTTTACCACATGCGTCTCATATACAGACTATGGTCTCATCCATCACACTGTAGACAACTTAAAGCCTATATATACACCTTGGTTTAGGCATAAATTCTAGTTCAATACCATTTACATGTGTAGTTCTGCAAATATAACATAAGTTACTAACCCGTTATACTCATAACTAATGGTCTGTTACATTTGCTATTTTCAAGTGTGTTGCAGTCTGTTTCTATTTGCATTGTACGTGATTACTCAACTATTTGGGAAACTGTTGTACACGATGTGATCAATGTATTAGACTCAACCATCACTGAGGACTGGTGCAGGCTTCACATAATTAGATACGATTCCTCTGAATATCCTGCTCCATCTGCCAGCTTTTGTCCCTGACTGTTTGCCAAGTCTCTGTTCTGAAGCTTAGCATTAAAAAGTCAAAATTCAGTCAATGCTAAAGAAAAATAGATTGCTGAAAAAAAAACTCAGCTCTATGCAGTCAGAGGGTTATGAAAATGAACCCATTTTGTCTGTCCTCATGCAGACATAGTCCACTGATAAGACTCATTGTTTTGTTTGTTATATTTTTTATTTTATTCATTTTATTAACATTTTATCAATTATTTTGCTTCTGTACTCACTCTGTTGATTACATTGTCTATTTTTGGTCATTTTGTTCATTTTTTAAATATTTTAAATACTATCCTTTTCCCTTTTGCTTACTTTAGTATTTTGTCAATTACTCTGCTAATTTTGTTTATTTAGTTAATATTTTATTCATAATTTTTCTCATTGTTGCTTACTTCATTTTTATATATTTTATATTTTGTTGTGTATTTTGGTCATTCTGTTTATCTTTTGTTTATTACTTTGCTAATTTCTGCCTATTTTGTTGATTTTTTTGGATGTGTAAAAATGACTCCTACTCACTGGAGGTAAGTGAGTGCATTTTTTGTGAGTACTACCCACCTCAGTCACAATGGCACAGTTGCAGTCAGTGGAGCAGAGGCAAGACGGTAACCTGATAAAGATTTGCTAGAGCCCAAATCCTGTGTTTACTGTGAAGATAACCCTAAAATATACACTCTTAATCTTCTTAAGGAGCATGCAGTAAGAGTTAGTCTCTGCCTGACTCACACACACCTACACATGGAGCCAGGAATTAGACCACAACTTAACACCTGACATTCTCCCATCTCGTGGTCCACTGTATGGTTTCACACCTGGAGTCAGCGTTCAGCCTGAAGGGTCTGGCTGAAGGTTTTGACAACATGAGCGTGTCAAACCTCCTCACCCTCAACAGCCTTGGCAGGATCTGTGGATCCAACCATAGCAATGACATGGTGGTTTTGGACCGGGTCAAGAGGAAGAACTCTGTGAGACGCATGTCCATCATCGAGAACGGGCATGTCGCTGAGGTTCTTTACCTCATTCCTAAACAGTGCATGATGGAGCAGCTTCCGTTTCTTGACCCCAGTGACTACATACTGTGTGAGAAGCTGGCAAGTGTACCTGCAGAGATGGCAGGTAAGGAGGGGGGGGGGGGGGGGTACCTCTGTATCTGGTCATC
>JAQQAE010020888.1:0-10585 GCA_029823295.1 Pseudamia nigra | reverse complement strand
CCAGTCTCACAGAAAACAAGCCTACACTTTGTCTTTGTTCTCCAGACCCTTGATTACTTCTAGGCCGGGCGCGCTGCAGTGAAACCTCCACCGTGAGCATCGTGTTTGTATTTATGGAGCCATAACTCAGTGCGAGTGAAACTCTTACACCTGTCTGACCATCTTTTTATTCCCCAATAAACCCCCCCCCCCTTATAAAACAGCAGACACACCGTTCAAAGAAGCAAAGCAGTCTGACATCTCAACCCACGCATTCCAGGGTCACTTCATTCGACTCGGGCCCTGCCAGGAACCGTGGGTAGAGCTTGGATGTTTAGAGGCAAAACGGAGCTGGAGAGTAAGTGGGAGGAAGAAGGAAAGAAAGAATGAAAAACGGGGAGGTGGGGTTTAATGCTTAAACAAAGAAACCACTTGGCGGCGCCTATTGTTGAAGGATCTTTGGTTTCGGTTCAAGAGACGGCTCTGACAGCAGCCTCAATGACCTCCTTGGAAAGGGGCGTTTTCTCTGCGTTTGAACTGTGACCCGGAGGTCAAGCACCCCCTTCCATGTCCTTGTAAAGGTATACCCCAGCACACACGGTAAAACGCACAGACTGTCATACGCACTCGAGTGTGCTCACGCTTGACACAACACACACACAACAGCACATTCTTCCAGTCAGTCACTGTTCTGCCTTTAAACACAGTTTTACTCAAAACGCACAACGTTGGACTCATTCCAACATGAAGCGACACAGTGACTATGTAAACTCCTCTCTGGTTGTTTAGCCTGGCGGTCACAAAGATATATAGTGAACGTCCCTGATGCGGCCATTTGCGTTAGCGTTACTGCTCAGATATGTCAGCGTCGGGGTCCGCAGGGGGGCTTTTGTGTCTCGCTTGAATTTTAACCATTTATGGAAGCATGTGCGTGAAGCGGGTCTATGGAAGTCTTAAAAACAGCCTGAACAGTACAGATTTACAGCTGGTTAAACTTTAAACGCCAGCACAAAACCCTGACTGTTGCCCCGTTTGTTGTTTACGTTGAGAGGAGGTTTATTTGTTCCCGTGTCCGAGCTTTTGAATGAGAAGACACTTTTCTGTGAAATTATCTGAACAATTAATCTAAGGGAGGCTATTTAAGATGCACTGGATGCTGGGAAGGAGGGTCATCACGACACAATGGCTGTTTCCGGATCCAATCCCTTTTCCCACATTTACATTAGCATATATAAGGAGATTGTTTACTACCCTGATTAGCTGAGAGTAGAAAATCCCCCCGATGAAGTGAGTTTAAATCCTTCACAGGCTCAGTCAACAACAGTCGAAGGGCACTCATGCCAAAGCTTGTTCATACCTGGAGTCCAGGGGATAAATGCCTTTCCGAAAGTTATGGTCGGGCCCAAAAATGCGTTGTAGAACCTTTTTACTGTATCACCAGAAACTTTGTGCATTACGTTGCTCATTTTGTTCACTTTCTTGATTAATTTGTTCATTTACATCAGTTTTGTTCACACTGTGTTTAGATTTAGCTGATCTTGAATTCATGGTGGGAGCTAATGAAAGCAATGAAACCAAAATCAACAAAAAAGGTCTTCAATCTGGAATCATCTATTTTTAAACGTGACAAAAATCCTACAGTGTTGGTTGGTTTACAGAGTTCCAGAAGTGACACCATGGAACGCGATCAATTTTAGTCAGCATTTGGTGAGATTTTTATCCTTTAAAGACCAAAGTTTATAGTTGTGATTCATAAAAGGCTGACTAACTACACATACTTGACATGATGGTAATGTTGGATGCAAAGAAAACCAGACAAATGTCACGGACAAAAACCACCAGTACAGAGGCCCGAGTAACCACAGTCTGCATCAGCTGCACCGCGGTTCATCCAACTGCTCCGTAGCTATTATTAAAAGGAGCTAAATTACTGACAATTAGCCCTGACAATGCATGCGTGACCTAATTCCCCGACCATTCTTCTACATAATTCTTTCCAAAGATCCTCGCATTAGTTTTGGTTTCCGACATTACACCAAGAGTCGTTCGAAGACCGAAAAGGACAGAAACAAAATGCCACTGGTCGACTACGCGATGGTGCTGAGAAGTAACCGCGGGTCTCAATTCTGCTGCAAAGATCTAACGACTGAAAATACACATCCCAGTCAAAAGTCTGGGGACACCTGTTGCTTAGACATTATACATTTGTGGGAGCAGAAACCCTCATGGCAGAAGGTGATATATACGACTAAACCAAACAGTGGCTGCAGCAGTAGCGAGTACTTGCTGTGACATCAGACCGATATTCACACAATCAATCATTCATAAGCGGCACATTGGTAAGAGAAATCCTCTGATGAGGATACGACTGGAGTTCCATTGAAATCAGCCACTCCTCCGGCGGCGTGAATTATATTGATCTCAATCCCGAACAGATATGAAGAAAAGAACGCGAGGACCGTCTACAAAGTTAAAAAAAAATAAGATTTTGATGAATCTTAGTATTTTCTCCTAAAGTACTGGTTGTAGTGTCAGTTTGAGGAGGTAATAAGTATATGCAGTGAGTTTCGTGTCCGTACAGTGCTTCTTTGTGAAGTTATTGAATATTATTTATGCCATCCCTTGTTGTTAAAACTTTGTTGATGGTCCCACACACTTTTCCGTCTGTCGAGATCAATATAATTCATCCTGCTGGACGAGCGGCGGATTTCGATGAACCTCCGGTTGTATCCAGTTGTCTACCTCACCGTGATCAGACACAGGTATGATTTGTCTCTTTACAGCTTGTGAGCTTATGAGCGATTAACAATAATAGACAGGATTTATACAGCGGCAGTCCGGCTAACAAACGCTTCTGGTAACAAAAAATCTGGGTAACAAAGAAAAAATCGGCCAAAATTTTGTTCCGGCTAACGGGAAATATTCGGATAACGCAAGAGATAGACCCGGAAGTGAACTATCGCCCGGATGTAAACGGTCAACACAGGAACGTGAAAGCTCCCGTGGGATGTAATAGGCCAAATGCTAACGGCGATTAGCTCGATGTCTCTGCTCCAGAGCTGCTACTTAAAAGTGCTGTGGCCTGGCAGCTCCGGGTCTAGAGTTGTGGGTACATCTGTAGCCACAGCTGCCCTGGTGCCAACGGCCTCTCCAATCACCACCAATCATTCATTCAGACTGACACTCATTCACATCGACACCCATGGACAATTTAGAGTCGCCAATTCACCTAGTACATGTTTTTGGTTGTGGGAGGAAGCTGGAGAACCCGGAGAGAACCCACACAGACATGGGGAGAACATGCAAACTCCACACAGAAAGGCCCCACCACTTGGTGTTGGGATCAAATCCAGGACCTTCTAGCTGTGAGGTACAGGTGCTACCCACTGCACCATCATGTTGCCCCACGACTTGCTTCGACACCCAAAAACAAGCACTTCGGTTTAGGTTAACTGGTTGCTCTAAGTTGTCCGGGAAGGTGCGTGTGCATTGAAGATTTTGAAAAATCTTGCTAAGTATAGCTTGTTTTTGGTGGCTCCATTTTTTTGCTGGATACCTTGCGATTATGGGTGATCTAACAACCTTTAGTTATCCTGTGGGCCTGAATTTTGACCTTGACCTTCATCCAATTAATTTCAAAATCATTTCCAGAGCTCCATACACCCTAACTCTGTGCCACGTTTGGCAAGAATCTAATAAAAATTGTTACACACACACAGGATAGAAAAAATATTAACATTACATTATCATCAATAAAGTAAAGAAAACTGAGATGCAGGATCCCCAAGATGTGTCACCTTTGATATCTTTTAAACTCAAAAACAACTCAGTGCGGTTTGAAATCCCATTGGAGGTATCCTTGTAGTACATCTGACAGTTGGCAAAAAACCTTAAATAGTAAACTATGCCAAGGATATTGGCTGGCTCAGTTATTTCTATTACTTCAAGTCAGATCAAGTTCAAATCCCACCACAACTGCTCCCACTATGCATTTTGTTGCAATGAAATAAGGAATATTCTGCTTCATGTGAGCAAAGTCTGTCCCTTGTTATTCCCCCCCCAAAAATTATGGATGTTTCATATTCTGCAAAAGTGAGATAAATATGCTGTGCTCTTTCTGCCTCCACTAATCTAAGCTGCAGAAGT
This sequence comes from Pseudamia nigra, assembly GCA_029823295.1. Classification (NCBI taxonomy): domain Eukaryota; kingdom Metazoa; phylum Chordata; class Actinopteri; order Kurtiformes; family Apogonidae; genus Pseudamia; species Pseudamia nigra. Next base: position 6,460 of record JAQQAE010020888.1, on the reverse strand, counting down.
CCTTCTTCTAAACTGAGACTGTGCAGATTATTGATGGCCCACATCCTGATTTATCCCCTCTTGATGGCCAGCGGTGTGCATATGCTAGTGTGTTGCCCATTTGTTGTGTGGGCTTCGATCTGGCACTCTCACTCATTCATCATTTTGACAGGATGAAACATTTCTTCTCTTCCTATGGTTCATCATTGATTCCCGTATGCTTCCGACTTCACAGCCCTTAATATGCTCCGTCTGTTCCTTTTCAGCTCTTCATCCTGTCTCTGATGTATGCACCACATTGAAATGTCTGGGTGTGTTATTTTAAGCAAGAGTGAACTAGGACTGCACGGGCCTGCTCATGCTTGATCTCCAAACCATACAAAATCATTAGCAGCCCAGTACATGCTATTGCCATTTCCCATGAAAGAATCAAAGCAGTTAGCTGATAGGGCATTAACAGCGGGAATGACTCAGCGATTAGAGAGCAGATATCAAAGCAGCATGCTGCAAATAGCTTATATCAGTGCCAAAATAAGACTATAACATGAGTAATTTGAGTTCAACATTTTTTTTAATGGAGTTCAATTCAATTCAATCTTTATTTGTATAACGCCAATCATAATTGCCGATTATCTCTAGGCGCTTCACAATTCGAGGCCAAGACCTCATGACTATACAGAGAGTAAACCCAGCAGAACCACCGAGAGCAAGCCAAAGGTGACAGGGGGGAGGAAGAGAAAAACCTCCAGCAGAACCAGCGGCTCAGCGTAGGCGGCCATCTGCCTCGACCGGTTGGAGTTCACATGGATATTTTTATGGATATGGATATTTTTTTTAAATGGATATTTTTTTAGATATCTTAATTTACATAATTATGGCACTGGTGTATAACATTAAAGGTCCCATACTGTGAAAATGCATCTTGATTAGGTTTTGATATTTACATAAACACTGCGGTGTAAATAATGTGCTGGGTCCTGCCAGTTCACCCAAAAATCCGCACAACAAATTGGAACAATACAAAAAATAAATTTTGAATTTTCCTTAGTTGTGAACCAATCACAGGTGTGGATTTGTCCCACCCAATGAGCTGGTGGACTTCAAAATTTGAAATTTAAAACATCACAGGTTGGAACCACAGATTGTATTTGTGGATAAAGTGACTGTGATGTCACCGGTTGTTTTCTGAACGGCTGTTTTAAGGCCAATCGGGTTGTCACTTCCTGGATGACGTTTTGGAGCCAAAAAGAGGATGTGACCATATTTGGGTGAGCAGCGGTGGAGCAGTAGCATGTCTGAGGCCCTATGGGTAAGCTAATGCTAACCGCTAGCTTTTCGAATTGGTAAATCTTTGTCAAGCATTGCAAAAGTCATCGTACAGACAGTGTTGGTGTAAGCACTTACCCACAACTACAGTCGTGTGTCTGTCAGGAAAAACGATGTTATATTGAATAAATAGAAGATACGAAGGTCTGACTCCTCCAGCCCATCTAGTTGCCATAGTGACCTGTCAAACAAACAGCAACACGGTGGAGATTTGTCAGATTAATGGCTTGTTTGCTCACAGTAACCCTGTGTCAAATCTGATTCCAAGTCACCTCAGACGTGGCTTGATTTCAGCCAGTCAGGGTGTTTTCTGATGAAAGTTGGGTGGGTACAACACCTAGCGCTGAAATCTCTGTGTGGCAAAGTTGTAAAGAGATCCCTGGAAAAAGCAAGGCGAACATGAATAAGCCATGCAGATATGGATTTAAGTTGTAAGATACGACATCTTTAAGTAGTCATCCACATTTTAGTCCCTTCTGTTCCTCACTGTTAACATGCTACATTCTCTGTTTGATTGTTTGTTTCTAGGCTAGGTGACCAATTTTATAAAGAGGCCATCGAACACTGTCGCAGCTACAATGCCCGTCTGTGTGCGGAACGCAGCGTGCGCATGCCCTTCCTGGATTCACAGACGGGTGTTGCACAGAACAACTGCTACATCTGGATGGAAAAATGCCACCGGCAGCCAGGTTTGAAATTCTACACAAGATCCATTGAACTTTAATTATGCATGTGATATGTCTTTACAAAACTAATAGCTTTTTGTTATCATTCTAAGTCAACGCCACTCCTACTTTTAACATGATAAAACTGCATAAATGTGGGCGAAATAACAAGTGAGGCAGACTCCTGCTACTTGCTGATTTATCCTCAGACAAGCAGTCAAAATGCGTCCTGCACATCTGGGTCGCCTTCGCAGCCAGAGGGAACAATCTGCTCTTTACTGAGAGCTGGACACAAATAGCCTGCACTCCATCTTGTATGCAAACTCCTTTAGGCCACACCCTATACTTTGTGGCAGACCTGGCTTACATTATATGTATTTATTCTGGGTTTATCCTCTTCGTTTTTTGATAGTTTTTTGGTCTCGTGGAGGCAGAAAAAGTCTTACCGTACCCTATGATGCGGATGGAGGGATATGATAAAAGCATTGTCAAAAAAAAATTATAATTCTCAACTTGATAAGATGCCAAATTATTTGAATTGATCACTGAAACACATTTTATGCTGTAAATTTTGAAATCACTGAAAAATACAAGTGAGTGATGATTGAGTTTATGTGGTCTGACAAAAATAGTCTCTGTATATGGACCATTAGTCTGAGCAATGAAATCAGGACATATTAAATGTCAGGAAAACAAGGGCAGCCCACTGTGTGTGTGTGTGTGTGTGTGTGCGCACAAGGGTCTCAAAGCATGTTTTGTTAAAATGTTATGCTTGCCAGTGGTTGTTAAAGCTTTTCCTGTGTGCGTGTTTCCCTCTCCACGTATGAATGTATGTGCATGTCTGTGTGTCAAGGCCAGGCAGCGGGGCAGATGTATACCTATCCCGCTCGTTGCTGGAGAAAGAAGAGGCGACTCCACCCTCCCCTGGATCCCCAGCTCCGCCTGTGCGAGCTTCGATTAGGTAAGACAAACATCGGGCAGCAGCGGCACATTGATATGCACACAGTAGCCAAAGCAGTAGTGACCTAAAGTCTGATGCATCCTAAACAACTTGTCATCACTTAGATCTACCTATGCGTTATGTTTGGGCCCTCAGTGCTCATGTATGGCTGCATATGGCTTTAGGCGTGGTGTTAATGTTCGCTATCTGACCATCTGGCTCTGGTTAGTGCGTCTCTCTCGGCCAGGTCTCCAGGTTCATTCTCTCCCTTGAATCAATGCCTTCTCTGACTGTTCTCTGGCAGTGCACACATGCATGTACACACACATACATGTAAAACCCCACCAACGCCCCCCACACACGTTTGCAAAACTCTCCCTCTGTAGTGCAGCACAGAAGCACCCTAACCGGGCCTCTATAATCATTTGTCCATGAGGCATTAGAATGTAAGTGAGTCTTATGAGGTGAAGTGGATGCCTTTTTGTGTGTGGGTGTGTATCCATGTGTTATAGGGGATTTTAGGAATGGAATGCCCCAGGAACCCGATAAGGGGGTGAAATAAAGGAAAGTCTTTGTTTCTGCTTTGCCACACCATTGTTTTCCCCCTCTATGTCTTCCAGACGCAATATAATACTCAGGAGCCTTCTACTGAGAGCAATTCAGCTTTGAGCAGAGGACAGCATTTTGCAAAAAAAAAAAAAAAGAGAAGAGAAGAGAAGAAAATCCCCTGAGCAGCCAGCAACCCACCAAAACATGTACAGGAAAAGAAAACTGGAGCAACACACCATAGTTAACCCGGGTGGAAAGTCTTTGTAGATAAGGGTGAAGGAGTAGAAGTCTCCAGTTTTGTTTTTTGGAGGTCCAATTCTGCCGTTTGGCCCAGATATCTATCATAACATGACAGAGGAATGCGAGTGCTCCCCTCTCGGGTTTTTGGAAATGCTTTATGTTTATTTAATGCTTCCTGAGCAGAGAGGTTTGTCTGTGTGCGTGAAGATACACAGAGGCTCTGTCACTGGCTTAGTTTGAAGTAGGAAGCAGAATTGAATACCTTCGTTTTGTAGATTTGCTTTTATTCGGAGGTGTAGATGTCGAAGGATGGTGCAATTCATCCCCCTCAATATTAGTAACATGTGCACGTTAACCAGTTTGAAAATTGAAATGGTATGCAGCTTTAAGTTTTCTAAAAACCCTGCTTTATATAAATAATTTCACTTTTGATGTTTTGTTTGTTTTTTTATTTTTGCAATTTTTTTATCTTTTGTGCATTTTAATTCATTATCTCAACTATTTTATTGTATTTTTTTATTTTCTTTAACTTTATTTATTATTTTGTTTGGTTTTGTTCATTTTTGTGATTTTTTAATTTTTAGTCATTTTGGTTATTTATTGTGACTTTTTGTTCATTCTCTTGACTCTTTTGTTGACTCAGAGGATTGTTTTGTTCATTTTTCTTTCATTTTATTGATAGTTTTGTTTAGTTGTGTTCATTGTTGTAATCATTGTCCCCTTTTTTGTTCATTGATATGACCACTTAGGCATTATTGTGTTAATTTTTGCCCATTGCCATTGGTCATGTTAGATTTATTTCTTTTCATTTTGTGGATTACTTTTGTTTAATGTATTCATTTTCGTCATTATTTTTTATTATTTTCTTTTTTTTTAAATCTCATTTTGGACTTTTTTTTTTTTCATTGTTTGTTCCCTACATAAACTTGTGGTTGATTGCTTTGGTCAATATTTTGTTAATTTTGCTAATTTTATTATCATTTCTTTTTTCACTTTTGTTTTGTCATTTTTAACTCACTTTTTTCACTGTTTGCTCCCTTCATAAACCTCTACAGAAAAGGCAAAGTGAGTATTAACAATTCACCAGAACACGGAAAATAAAGTGTTCAGTGCCCCAAATTTCCAGAACCCAGAAATTCCAGACTAAATGCTCATTTCACCCATAATGTTATTGCACCCAAAAGTAATATTATTCCCTCATTATTGGATTCTTTGACCATGAAAACCTACCATTTGCATTTGGAATCACACACATATCATTATTACTTCAACATTACACATGAAAAATTATATTCCATAAATGTTGAAGAGACGTCAAATCTGTGTGCCCATTACTGAATCAGCAGACTTTCCACTACAGTTTGGTGTCAGTCGCATGTCTGTAGCTTTATTTTCTACTTTACAGTAGCTATTTTGCCAAGACCCCTGTAAATGTCATCATTTTGAATCACTGTGTCTCAAATATTGCCAATATCTGGATCACACTCTGTGGTTTGATAGAATCTATTTTTTGACCAAATTTTCTGGCTGTTTTTTGTCGTGTTACAAGCACAAATGTTGAATTTGTCCCTATGTCACAATGATGAAGAATCCTTTAAAAATCTTCTGAATCCAGACAATGATCCAAATCACTGCCAGAATTTTAGTTTTTCAATATTATTGAAAGACTAAGGGAACCTGTAGAAATCTCTGTACTAAAAAGGCCAAGGGTAAAACACAGTATGGGACTGCATTAAAAACAGACATAATTCTGTAGTGGACATCATTGCATGGACGCAGGAACAACCACGGTCACGTGAACACAATCTGTCCAAATGCATGCTGAGCCATAAACCAGATCCAGAAACGCTGCCAACTTTTTTAGATCTGAGCTCATTGAAGATAAACTGAGGCAAAGTAGAAAAAAAGTGTCCTATGGTCTGACAAGTTAAAAATTTTAATTCCGTTTGGAAATCATGAATATCAAGGACATTAGTGTTCAGTTCAAAACCTAGCATGAGTAACCAACCCATTTGTGAAGGCAACATTCATGCTGAACTACAGTACAATATGCATAAGATTTTACAGCAACATATACGGTACTGCCAAGTAGGCATCATGCTTATTTCAGTAATATAGACCACCTTCAGCATATAAAACAGAGTCCAGGTTAGTAAAAGAGTCCAGGTACTAATCCTACTGATGCAGTCATTACTGGTCACATAGTAAAAATATTTGGCACACTATGAAATGTTAAGTACCACAAAGACCTTCAACTGTGGTGCAACTGAAATTCTACATAAAACAAGAATGGGAAAATTTTGCACTTTCAAAATGACAGTCATTAGCCTCTTCAGTTATCAAACACAATTTGTTGTTGATGCAACAGAGTGGTGTCCTGTCTCAACCTTCTCAATGTGTTTCTAGCTTCAGGAAGGGATATTTCAATACACAATTCAAAATTTAAATTGGCAAATAAGTGTATATCACTCTAACCTCTTGGTATCAGTGGAAAAACAGTTTAAGTGACAACCACTGCCTGTTCTGAGAAAAAGTCAAACTTTAACTGTGCTATTTCAGTGTTTGTGAGCTGCTTGGCTGCATTGAAAAGCACATACTTTGACTTATTTTTGCTTAGGATGCCCAGAATGTGTTTAGTGATTAAAACAGAAGGAGGTTATACTGATGAAGCTAAAGTTTAGGTTTATATATATACAGTATCTCACAAAAGTGAGTACACCCCCCACATTTCTGCAGATATTTAATTATATCTTTTCATGGG
>JAQQAE010020887.1:0-10585 GCA_029823295.1 Pseudamia nigra | reverse complement strand
CCTCAATTTGAAGGAGTGCTGATCAGTGAAATCACCTGCTTTAGTGACTGGTTGGAAAGAAAACCTGCAGGGTCTCGACCCTCCATGGCATGAGTTTGACACCCCTGCTAAGCCGTGCTGACGGGCAGGCCGCCTGATTAATCGGTCCGCCACCGACTGGCTACAAGTTACTCTGTCAACATCATCGACTGGACCTTTAAATTACATTTACTAATAAGCGTCTGGTTTCTTCAACTTTCACTCAGGAACAAACGTTAGTTTTTTAAATGCAAGTAAATTAAGGATTTGACATCAAAATTATTGAAACAAACGTATTTACTGTCAGAGCATTTTTGGCCATATCAGCCAGGTCTAAAATACACCAAGTTAAACAAAAAACATACTACTCAAAAAACAAACCTGCTATAAATACTGTATGTGTTATAATGAACATAGTAAATGATGTGAACCGTCTGTCCAACTGCCTTCATACTACAGTAAACAATAAACATCCCTAGTATACACACAATATGGACACACATTTACCACTGTACAAGCCTCCCAGCTGCATTAACTCTACAATCAGGACATAATGGAAACAACTTCATTTCTAATGTAACAGGAAAACGTGAATGACAGTTTGAGCATGATGTTCAAACCGTAAGTCCTACAGTGATAACACTGTGTGTTTAGTTCCTGATGCTGAACGCTTTGGTCTTCTTGATGTTGAGGAGAGGAGGTTTAATCTTTGGTTTGTTGTCTGTGTTAGAGGCGGGAAAGCGACGACCGTAGATGTCTGGGTACTGTTTCTGAAACTGGAGCAAAGACAGTTCAAGAGATGATTTATCATTAGTTTCTTCATGGAGATTGCCCAGTACTGTAAGTGACAAGTGTATTTTTGGTCACTACTCAGATCAGTTCATATCATTTTCCATATTAATATACTGAACTGTGTAGCGCTATTCAAACAGGGATATGTAATTTATGAAATCACAACATCAACCTGGGCAGTTAGACGACTGCAAAAGGCTGCAATTTCAATTTCCAGGTTTAGGGCAAACCTTGTTACCTGTTTGAGTTTTTTGCGTCGGTCTTTCTCACTCATGTTTTGGTCTGTCAGCAGGATCTCCAGTAACTCCTCCATGGCCTGTTGGGAAGATTCCACCTTCTGTTGTTCAAACTCTGCACCGCTGATCTGACGGCAGAACGCATAGACCGGCACCGGAACACAAACCGGATCGATGTCATTATTATTAGAGGCACCATCCATGGGGACCTGGGGTGAAATGAATGAAAAATATTGTTTACAAAGCATACTTAGTGCAGGGTTAATGCTGTTTAATGCCTGACAGTTATATGTTTATATTAGGGCTGTCAAAATTAACACGTTAATCCAGACTAATTCATTTGCGTGATTAGATTGAAAGTTTTAAAGCAACTAAGGCATAGGCAATGCACAATAACTCAACATCCACAAATACATCCATTCACATGGATTAACCACTGATTACTGGTAAATAACCAGTGTTACTTTTGTTGACAAAAAAAAAATTTGCCATTGTTTTCGTCACAAATATATTTTTGCAGATAAAAATGAAACGAAAATTAAAAATTAAGTCAATAATTGAGACAAAATCTATGACTAAATTGACAGACATTTTTGTCAACAAATAAAAGACTAGACGAAAATAGACGAAATCCAATCAAAAGGAGGGAAAGATACAAGGAAACAACAAAAGAGCCACTCAAAAAATGGAAGAGGTGGTTACATTATGTTACTGACATGATACAAATGTTATCAATGCTACGTTATAATGTTTTACTTGTTAAATGTTAGGATATTATTAATTAGTGTCGTGAAACTATCATTACATGACTTTTATATCAAGGAAAAAGTGCTGAAATCTCACATTACATTTGACCATGTCATGTCAGTGACAACTTCTTTAGTATTTACTGCTTCAAAATCATTTTAAATGTAAAAGTATAAGTCTTACACATTTTCATACAATTTACATTAGTTACTGATGAAAACAATGAACTAAGTGTTAAAAAGCTCTACAAAGTTCTACAAAGTAGGTGGAATTTCCTTTAGTTACACAAGTTTAAATTAGAAAAAAAAATATACATTTTAATGTAAAATAAGTAATTTTAGTCAAGTGTCTTTATCACCTTCTATCATGAGTGTTTTTGCTGCCACAAAATGAAAAACAATGAATGGGTATTAATCGTGATTACTGTATTTTCCAGGTGATGTGTCGCTGTAGTATGTTAGTCGCACGAGCCAAAAAATGCATAATGAAGAAGAAAAAAACGTGTGTTAGTCTTTCTGCAGAACAGGTCGCATCTGTTCGGGGAACGCGCGTCAGGCGCCCGGCCGCAGAGGGGAGGGCTCGCGGCTCGTCTCCTCTAGCAGCTGTCAGTGTGACAAACACCCTATAGCCGAATTTATTCAAAATACAAGTCACTCTGATGTATTTGTCGCTCCCCTCGCCAGACTATGCAAAAAAGCATGACTTTTAATCAGGAAAATACAGAAATTATAATCGAAATTAATCCATTGTCCCTGTGATTAATTTAGATTAATAATGAATGGGTATTAATCATGATAATTGAAATTAATCCAGAGTGACCCTGTGATTAATCAAATTTAATCATTTAACAGCCCTAGTTTGCATGGTTTACATGTATTTGTCTGTTAGCAACTTTATAGATTTTAAAAAAATTATGGATTTTAGTAAAATTTTCAGGTAAGGTTTCAAATTGTGGATGTAGGATTTTTGTAAAGTTTACCACTGGTTACTGTTCAGCATGTCTCAGTTACTGATAATGACTAAACAGTTCCATCTGGTGTCTGTCAAAGGAACTGCAGCTTGATTAGTTTGGCAGAGGTCTTTGCTTTTTTTATATAACAGGGACCCAGCTCTGTTCAGGTTCCCAAACCTAATTTGGAACCATTCCAGGTAATACCACATGGAACTTGGTTCCCAGCTGAACGACAGTTCATCTAGTGGAGAAGGACTCCGAGTTCTATCACATGATACATGTTATTCCTGGATGCAGGTGCACAGTGCAAAACTCAACCTTTGAAAACACGCATGCGAGACCTTGTACCGAAAAACACACACAGCAGACGGAGAACCAGTCCGCTGACACACGCTGCACGGAGGACATTCATCACTGCCGAGTCATAAACCAAGGCAAGGTGACGTTCTGAATCATTTTAATTAATAATTTCATTAACTAATTTCATGCATTCCGTTTCAGATAATTAACATAACTTCCTTTTCAAATGAATAAATGTGCATGTACGGGTGTGTAATACATACTTTATATGGGAGTTTTCTTGGGTCTTGGAACAGATCAAATGGTTTCACATGTATTCCAATGGAAAAACTGGTCCCGCCTAATGAATTTTTCGCCCAACGAACATGACGTTGGAACGGATTAAATTCGTTACCCGGGGTTCCACTGTACTGTGATTTTAATCATTTCAAAGCCAAATTCCACATCATGTGTGGAATTATTTTGGCCTTAAGTTGACTCAGCAAGGAGAGCCAGTTAACCTAAAGTTCAAGTGACATGCTTTTCCATGTATTTTGACTCCTCTCTGTCAATCATAGACAAAGGAGATGAGAGTGGAGGAGAGGAGAGGGAGCTGCAGTGCAACAAACATGTTCACAGTGTAGTTTTTCGCATGTAAATAAGCACATCTTCATTGAGGCTATATATCTTGAGCAGGAATATTATCATGATATTTTCCTTGATTGTTCGATAAGTCGATTAATTGAATATCATGACCTCGCTGTACTTAATGAATCCATTCCGGCATGACGTTCGTATGGAGAGACTTACTTACAGCAGGACGATTTTCCCCATAGGAATATATGTAAATATAATATTAATCTGTTCCAGGACCCACAAAAACTCCCATATAAAGTATATATTACACACCCGTAAGCACACATTTATTTATTATTATTATTATATGAAAAAGAAGCTATGTTAATTATATGAAAAGGAATGTATGAAATTAGTTATAAAAATGATTTAGAATGTCTTCTTACCTTGACTTATGACATGGCTGATGCTGTGTGTCTCAGCTCACTGTGTGATACATGCATCTCGTGGGCTGCACGTGTTTTGTAGGCTTTTGTTTACCAATGTCTGAGGCTACTGTATTGTTGTTAGCACGTTGCTAGGTTGGGTAGCTGCTGATATTACCTAGCTATTGGGAACATCACAGTCACTTCCGGGTGGGCCAGAGTTCACTTCCGGGTCTCTCTCTTTCGTAACGTGATGTTTTTTGCGGTTGCCGGGATGCATTTTTCACCAAAATTTTTTTTCGTACCGTGAATATTTCGCAGGGGAAAGCATTAGTACAGTGAGGTACCGCTGTATTATGATTTTTCTGCTGCGATAAAAAGTGTGAAGTCTCCATGTAGAAGTACATATACTGTGTATACCTGTATTGTGCGCAGATACTGTACATAGTCGGTGATAGCACTCAGCAGATACTGTGGGACTGAGAGGATGCTTTCTTGATGATCCATCAAAAATGACACCAGTCTAGTAGCCAGCAGCTCATCCAGATCACACTCCTCGGCACTGCCCAGAACACAGCCTGAAAAGGTGTGAACCATCTGCACAAAGAAGGTAAAGCACAAACATCATTACAGTTAAGCCTGACAGTAAAAGAATGTGACTTAAATGGAAACAATCAAGAAATTAATTTCATTAAAATATGCAAAGTTTCTACATTTTAGACAAGGCGCCGTCACAGCGGTGTCTCTTCTTACCAGAGTTCGGGTGCCTATGGCCGGGTGGAGGCGGGGCATGTCCACGTTCTGGCTGATGCGTGACATCATCCTCATGAGGAGCTGCAGCTTCCTACGGGACGCCGGGGGGAGGAGGAGGGTGCAGAGCTGCAGGGCTTCGATGGCCACGCGCTCACATTGAGGCTGCAGAACACCTACGTGCAGTATGAGCACACATGTTCACATCGTGCTGGGCACACAGGCAGGTCATTTAAAGAGTAAAAGAAGAGTCGACAGTGGCCACATTCATCCATAATGACTACATGATTGGTGAGTGCAAGGATGAATGGATCGATGATGAGTAAATAAATTACATCTTCAGTGTAAGATGAGTAAGTTCTGAAAACCATGAAACCATTTAAAAGCATCACTGCTTCTTTCCCTGCGTCCATGATTCTACACATGCACACTGAGTGATCCTCACACTGATCCTTATTTTATCTGCTTTGAAAAGCGGTGCTCATGGGCAGATAAGGGGATTGATTCTGATTTGTTTTTGAACACTATGAGCATCACAAAATACAATTTGGTGTTTCAATTCTGATTTGGGTCATTTTCATATGTGGTCTTAATTACAGGCACACGTCAACTGCGATGCTGTGAGCATCTGGTCAGTCGAACTGCTGCGGCTTTTATGTTACTTGAGAGCAGGGGTCTGTAGCCTGTGGCTCTTTAAGCCCTCTGCAGTGGATCCAATTAACACATTTTAATACATCAAAATGAACAATATAAGCAGAAATTAAACAAAACAACAAATGGCCAAATTAATGGAGAAATTCAGAAAAAAACTCAAGAAAAAAAAATTCACAAAATGATCAAGATCATAAAGTATACGGCTAAGAATAACGAACAAAATAATTACCTAAAAATATACATGACACATAAATGATATTTGTCGCAGCTACAGACATAAGCTTTTTCTTTCTTTCGGTTAATAAATGGGTCTTTAGATTGTGAAGGTCACAGACCCCTGCTCTAGGGCAACACTGGAGAATATAAGATGACAAATGAAAGAGAATTATGAATTACATTCCAAAATCAAAGCCATAAATCTGGACAGAGCACTAAGCCTGGCAGTGTGACCATAGTGCACACAAAACTCCATAAAAGCAGCAAAGTTCACAACATAACAAAGCTTGCTTTTCACGCCCCTTTAAACAGTACTGTGTGGAATTTGTGTTGTAATTTTTGCTCTAGAACAGGGGTCTGCAACCTGTGGCTCCAGGGCCTCATATGGCTCTTTGGCCCCTCCCCAGTGGCTCCTGTGGCTTTGATGGAATTAACACATTATAATCAATCAACACGAGCAAAATAAGCAGAAAAAACAACAAAATAGAAAAAACAAAGCAAATACTGATGATGCAATGATGCAAATATTCTACAAAATAATCAAGAAAATAAACAACATTAAACCATACGATAAATTAACCAAAAACGAATGAAAAATGAAGAAAATCAAAACAAAAACTAAATTATATAAGAAGATTAAGAAAAACATGAGAAAAATTATCAAGAAAAAACAAAAATGAAAAATGAGGGAAAGATTGCACAAAAATAACTCAGGAAATTGACCAAAATTCATGAAAATTAATAAAATAATTTTACAAAATGAAAAAATAGCCAAATAACATGCAAAATGAATAAAAATTAGCCAATATTGAGCCAAAATAATGAAGGAAATTAACAAAATATTTGAAAGAAAACAAAATAAAATGGAATAACATGAACAAAAAGAATGAAATATTTGCAGCTAAAGTATACACATCATAATTAAGGGGCAACCACCGGGGCTGTTCATTGAGGCCAAATGCAGAAGTAACTCAGTTGTAATGCCACCACTTGGCCACTGCGGAACCGATTGTCCGGCTCCAAGAAGCTTTTTTTCCCCATAGAGATACCGGTGATTCTGTCTGAAAATACTAAGCAAATACATTTTTTTCATGGGTCATCATGGTCTCAAACGTTTTATTTGGATCCTCTAGTAAGTAATGTGATGATCCATCTTTAACTTTTAGCTTCGTTATTAAGATATTAATAAGGCAAATAATCCAACAAATGACTGCCGTGCTGGGGTTTGATTAGCGGCTAATGTTAGCTCTCCCATGAGCCCCCTGGCATAAACACTTCGTAAGTCCCGCTGCTGTTCGTCCAAATATGGCTACATCCTGTTTTTGGCTCCAATATGCCGTCCGGGAAGTGACAACTCGATTGGCCTTATAACGGCCCTTCAGAAACTAATGAGTGACGTCACGGTTACTTCGTCCAGTTATATATACAGTGTATGGTCATACGTCATGTGGTACGCAAAGGGTTGCAATCTTATTTGCGACTTTAGACAATTAATTTTGTTGTCCAAAAACGTCTCAAGGTTGAAAAGGTTGCTGACCCCTGCTCTAGAACACGGACTGTTCACAGGACTGTACTATGCCTGTGAAACTCATCACCTGTCATTTTTCGCTTTCTACCTGGGATGGATTATTTGTAAAGTGGAGCAAAAACAAAACTTTCAACTAGCAGTGGTTAGATGTTAGTGTGAGACACTAGATGACATGCAGACACACACAGACAGGTAAAAGGGGGTGGGGGGTCCTTACTGTTCTCAGGTTTGGGTTGGGGGGACTGGGAGTGGCTCGTGGATGCACAAACAGGCCGTTTGAACAGTGAAAGGGGCTGCAGCGGCTTGGAAACATCCAGAGAGCTGAGGCAGCGGCGGACAGCGGTGGGGGCCCGCATGGTCCACAGATTAGAGGCACTGGAGGCCGGTCTGGGCCCACCGGGTTCTGGAGCAGCAGTGGACCCTTGGGCTTTGGCAACAGCAGCAGAAGAAGAAGAGGAGGGGTGACAAGAGGACAGTGGGGGAGGGTGTGAAGATGCAGAGCAGCAATGTGGGATTGCAGGAGTGTTCATGTTAAGACAGCTGGCTGCTCGGGTCGGCAGCCCGGTCTCTTTGACGTCTTCCTCCGCGGTTTCTAAGACCATGTCCAGACAGCTGCCGACGCTGCGAGGCCGTGATGGGCACGACCTCAGTGATGCCAGAGGCCCAACAGGTCTTTTTCTATAGGTAACACCTGGAGCATTTTCACAAGAAACGGGACTCGTACTGGACACAGATGAACGGTCTGACTGGCTGCTGGGAGTTGAGACTGTATAACTGTCTTTCTGGCCTTGATTACTTATTGCTAGGCTGTCGCTGGACATGAACAGCTGCTTCCGGTTCAGAGGTGCAGATTCATCTAAAATGGTTTCTAAAGAGCAGCTCCTGGCTTGTGGCTTCATAGAACTACCTGTACTCGGACTCTCAGACAACATCAGTCTGATGCCAACAACATCAGACTGATGTTGTTGGCAGCTATCGCCCAACTGAGTGTCACCTGAAGTGGCCCCACATCCTCTCAGCACTGCTATCCGGGACTGAAGCACATCACTCATAGGCGATTCGGTCTCGTCGCATGTTCCCTGCCTGAGAAGCGACAGGAGTAGACACTCTGTGGAGCGGAAAGACGCCTTGGCTGGGGGGGGCACTGAGGGGAAGTCGAGCTTCTTGCGTTTCCCGAGGTGATGTGTGGAGGGTGCCGCGACGTATCCGCAAAACACTGGATGCAGAAGGGATGCAGACAGACAGAGCCAAACGATGCAGGCAGGGTCAATGCAAGCAGACAGCGTAGGGAAGGGAGAGGGTTTAGTTAGTTTTGAGAGACACCATCAGCTGGGCAGACACAACACATACCACGCAAATACACAGAACAACTAGCTGCACATGTCATAGTTATGAGTCCACAAACCAAAGTGACAGCAACCAAAACCTGTTAGCAACAAAAGGCACTGTTAAAAATCCAACCAGACCAATGAGCCATAAAAAAATAGCATGTTAACATGATCAGACAAGTTGATGGAGAAAATACCCCAGTTGTGAACATCATCACTGATCACTTACAACTCATGTTCCAACAGCTTAAAACACATTACAGGTAGGGCTTTAATACCATCACACAACTATACTTCAACCAATACACAACAAAAAAATGACACCAGTTATTTAGAGTTAAGTACAATTTTTTCATAACCAAGCCTACTGAACGCAACTAAGTTTTATTTTCATTATTCGTTAATGTGATGATTACATTTTTAAATAAAGTAGCTGTTGGTCTACAAAATGACAGAACATTTTGAAATCGCGTTTCTCAAAGCACAAGTTGATGCATGTAAGAAACCACAACCAGTGAATTTGGACTTTTTATACTAAAAGAAATACTTGGTTTAACACTTATGTAAATTGCTCAAACTGATCCTAAATAATTCAAATTGCTGTCCATAAATTAACCAGCTCTAATAACAATAGGTCTACATTACAGAGTACAACACATTAAGGATTTAAGTGTTCAGGTCGGAAAATAAATGAGTACTGCTGGATTTTCAATCCGCATCTGTATGATGTTACTGTGAGTGATATCACTGATTTAAATGATGATGGCATTTTTAAAAACCTAATTGACGTTTTAGTATTTTACAAGCTTTTGAAAAATTCATACAGCGGAACCCCAGGTAACGAATTTAATCCGTTCCGGCGTCACATTCATTGGCTGAAACAATTGTTAGCCAGTGCCGGTTTTTCCATAGGAACACATGTAAAACCAATTAAACCGTTCTGGACCCGTGAAAACTCCCATATAAAGTATGTGTTACACACCCGTACGTGCACATTTATTTATTTATTATTATTATTTGAAAAGGAAGTTATGTTAATTATCTGAAACGGAATGCATGAAATTAGTTCTAAAAAAATTATTTATAATGTCACCCTACCCTGGCTTATGACTCGGCAGTGATGAATGAGTGATGAGTCGGCAAAGGCTAACAACAGTAGCCTCCGCCGACAGCTGTAAACACAGCCTACCGGACGCATGCGAGACCTCGGACCGACAAACACTCACAGCCGGTGTAGGCTACTGTTGTTAGCAGTTTGTGAGCCTAGTAGCTTCTGGTACGTATTAGCACATGCTGTGGTCCGTAGTTCGGGTACATGTGCCTGTAACTGAGCTGACTTTGTGTTATCACCGCTCAAGTAACTCTGGTTTAGCGTCTCGTGGGCTACACATGTTTTGCAGGATTTTGTTTAATGATGTTGTCTGAGGCTATTGTTGTTAACAGGTTGCTAACTTGGTAGCTTCTGGTATTAGCGAGCTACTTGTTTTGGTGTCACTTCCAGGAACAGCACACTCACCTCCGGGTGGGCAATACTTCACTTCCGGGTCTATCTCTTTCGTAACGTGAATTTTTTTTCATTAGATGGGACAAAATTTTGGACGATTTTTTCTTCGTTACCCGAAAATTTAATTGGTAGAAGCGTTCGTTACCCGGGATTCCACTGTATATGAAATTTAGTACCATTTTCTTTTAGCAGTCATCTGTGGAAAACAAAAAAACCTCATTCTGTCAGGAGTAACAGGAAGTGGTTCACCTACCCAGGACATTGATAAACAATTCGTACAGCTCGTATGTGAGTAACGGCTGCGGGAGGCTGTAAAAATAATCAGACACCGTTTTGAAGACATCCCTCTCAAATCCCGGATAAGACGGCTGTGCGCTGTCATACTTTGGCCCTGAAAAAAAAAAAAAAAAAAAAAAAACAAACAACAGTCAATGCAAATGCTGCTACATCAGCTTACACTCGAACACACACATACAGGACAGGGGTGTACAGGCGGTCTGCTCCTACTCACAGTTGGCCAGGCTCTTCATGGCAGACAAAACCCAGTGCGGAAGGTCATCTGTGGGGGGGGGGGGGGGGG